>APFE031234969.1:262218-279067 GCA_000404065.3 Pinus taeda | reverse complement strand
AACTCCTTTTACAATGGTCTTGTACTGGTGTAGTCCTTTACCAGTACGCAGGCTGCAACCTGCAGAGAGCTACAACTCTCTCTCGTTTTCCAGTCTCACCTGGAAGGGAGCTACAACCCCCTACTTCTTTACAAGGACCACTTTTCATAAATTTTCAAACTGGATCCATATACATCAAATGATCATCAAGTACATATAAATTACAGTCAGCTGTAGTAACCAGATCAGAATAACAGAATTGAACCCAGAACACCTTATCAACAGAAAAATTCAGTCAACAGAAGATCTTAAGTCAGATATGCAGTTTTCCTTTCACTGGCCTGCGTCACTATGCACTTCACCCTCTGCTTCTCTGTGTATACCCGCAGAGCTCCTTCTGCTGCACTGCGTGACCACGCACTACTTCTTCTACTGCGCTGCGTACAGTACGCACCCAAATACACTATCGCGCCGTGTACTTCACTGAAGGCACACACCCAAAGACACTATCGTGCCACGTACTGTTTCTGTGCGTACGCACCTGAACCACCGTCGCTCAGCGTACCCACGCACTACTCCTTCGTCGCTTTAGCGTACCCACGCATTGCGCCTTTGTCGCCCCTGCGTACCCACACACTTATCCTTCTTCTTCTCTGCGTACCTACGCAGAGGCACCATTAAACACATGCGTATATTAAATTAGGGCTTAATTTACATATCACCAGTGTGCTACAGTTAGACAAATGCCCAGATCTGATCAAGCGCTCGGGAGATCACCCTTTACAGATTCGCCTTCCACTTCACTTTCATATAGATCAAGCTTTTTGAAACAATAAGCCAAATATTTCGAATCTTAAGATATTCAACCCAAAAGCACACTAAGCCAAATGATCTCCTTTGCTTTATATAGACAAGCTCTTCCTCAAATCAAGGATCATGGGGCTCAATAATAATAATAAAATAAAACAATACTGCGGGCCAAAACCATGATAAAATAATACCGTCGGCTAAATACCAAGGGTTAAACATAAGGAACCCCACGTGTGCGCGCTTTACTGCCTTGGAGTGTGTGCACTGGGGTACGCACCTCATGAATGGGTAACTTGCGTGTCGGGATGCGGTCCCTGCACAGCGTACCTACAGGTACGCACCTTTTGAACTGTTCTCCTGTGTACTTCTTAATTTTCATCATATTGAGAGCCCTTGCCATGGGTGTTGCCATCAAGTACAACATCTGTAACTTATAACCATACCAAAAACATAATGCCAACATTGTTCCACATCAAGAGGAAATCAAGCTGCGAAGGAAGATGAGTGGTCGTCCATGAAAACAGATAAGTTGTTAGTGCATACACGTTAAATCTCCTTCTTGAATCTCCTGCGTTGAATGGTGGCTTTAACTATGCACATTGAGATTATATGCTAGTGTATGCCGCTCTATGTTTGGAATTGTGCGAACATAACTGTTGGCTAAATATAGAAGGACTCTGATATTTGTATAATTTTCATAGTTTCAAGGTATCTCTGGTTTGTTTTTTCCCTTTAAGCTACAGGGCTTTCTTGTGTAACTTGAAGATATTTAGCAGCTTATATTTTTCTGTGGGATTTTGGAGGATTTTTAAGGTGTAGAAAAATAGCTAAGCTTGAAAGAATATTAGAGTTATTGAGGACTCTAATCATATCCACTGCTGACAGCGCAATCATAATCAATAAAGACATTATTGCTGACATTCAAAAATGTATACAAAATGCACAAGAAAAGATAGAGTTTTTGCAGCTTGAGACAAAGCTACAACAGGAAGAACTATAGCAATGGAGTCATCATTCTGAACCTGTTTCTGTTCAGAAGATTGAAACAGACTCCCGTAAACAACAAGTCAATAATGTTCCTGTTCATTCAAATAAAGCAACAGTTGTACATGCAGATGCAGAAACTCAATCTGCACTTCCCAAGCCCATCATCAGACCTTGGGAACAGCTTGTCCACAACAAGCACAGAACCGGTCTTGGTTATGACAAGGACTTGTCCTTTCATTTCCCACACTACTCAAAACCCATTCAGTTTCAGAGTGCTAGATTCATTCATGACAGTTCACCTGCTCCTCATGACAGTTCAGCTTCAGCTGTTCCAGTCTCTGCTCCTCTTCCATAGCAACAACAACAACATATCGTGAAATGCCAACACTGTGATCGAGTTGGCCATCTGAAAGATCACTGTTTTGATCTTCATCCATGTAAGCTTTGTCATCAAACCAGTCATTCTTCACACAGATGCTTCAGAAACAAACGTCCTGCAAGAACAAAGATTCATCTAGGATGGATCGATTCTTGGCAATGGGCATCAACAGCCAAGAAGATATTCCAAACACATGTCAGAACTTGCTCCAGAATATTGAACAGTCTTGCAGTTGAGTTTTCTCCATCATCTTACCTTGTATCTGACAGGGGGGGAAATGATGGTCATCTACAAGCTTCAAAGCCACATCAAGCGAGCCTGAGCCACAACCTGCTACACCAGTTTCATAGTTGTAGCCAGAGACACAGATGTCCATGAACATGCCTTCAGTTGGAAATCTGGGACACTTCCTCTAGCAGAAGACTTCAGCTTCTTGCCAGTTTTGGAAGAGTTCCGGGAACAAAATTGAGAACACTTCCTCTAGCAGAAAACTCCAGCTTCTTGCCAGCTTTGGAAGAGTTCCAGGAATTGCATAAGAATTCTAGAGTTGTTGGTCATCCTTAAACCATCACAGGTTGAGACTTCCCTTTTGAGGTTGAAGTTTTACCTTTTATGCGGGGTGAGATCTCCCTTTTATGGTTGAAGGTTTCCCTTTTTAAAACAATAGGATCACTTCCTCTAGCAGAAGACTTCAGCTTCTTGCCAGTTTTGGAAGAGTTCCGGGAACTGCACTAAGCGTTCCAGTGTTGGTGGCTATCCTTAAACCACCGCCCTTTTTACCAACATTTCATAGAGCACATTCAGCCTAGTGCTGCCATGCATTATTGCACATTTTGTATTACAGCTCTTTTCTTGGACTCATACATAACCCTTCGGATTAAGGGGGGGAATGTTGGACACCTAATCCTAAAGGGTTAGTGTGGAAGCCGAATGGACAAAGCAGTCCAAGGGACCTTGGGATATGAATCCCAACGGTCACCAAATGAACTATAAATGTATATCAATTGTGAATAAAAAATGTACTGAATGATTTATCTTTCCTATTGTTTTCCTATTTGTTCTCCCCGACCATGTCTGTTTAACAGATACAACCAAATGTATATCTGCCTTAGCTGCTTGCTATGGCTTGCAGCCTAGCAAAGCAGCTAGGATATAGTTCCACGCAGTCTCATCTTAAACAATCCTTTCTATTTTCATGTTGTCCCTTACAACAATACATGAGACCTTGTTAGTAGTGATTGGAGCCTTCATCAAACAGTGTGTAGATGAGATTATATTTTTTTTCTTGACAGCAGTTAGAGCTCTTATTTATGACTTCATTACATAATGTATAGTGGCAACGTATGTCTTATTTAAGGACTGCGTATGAACAGTAGCTCCATTCCATTGCTGTATATGTTAAAATCATTCTGGACCAGCATATCTTCATACACATCGTATTACATTGCTGCGTATATTCTGGATCAGCATATATACATAGCGTATTACATTGTTGCGTATATTCTGGATCAGCATATATACATAGCGTATTACATTCCTGCGTATATTCTGGATCAGCATATCTTCATACATAGTGTATTATATTGCTGCGTACATTCTGGATCAGCATATATACATAGCGTATTACATTGCTGCATATATTCTATGCCAAGTCTTTGACTGCGTATACAGCGAATAAAGGTATTACATGGACAACGTATTAATTGTCACCATGACTGCTTATGAAATCAACTACTGTGGCTATGTCTTCCTCACTGCGGCTATCTTCCTTACTGCGGCCACTGCAGCTAGGGCATCACTGTATGTTTTCATAAATAGCGTGAGAAGTGTTTTCATGACAGCGTATATATATTGCCGTGTATATGACTGCGTGGTGCTGTGCATGACATCGTATATATATAGCTGCATACATGATTCCATTGATGTGAGTATAAGCTTCCACAAGCAGCGTATCATGACTGCGTTCACTTCATCGATTCGGCTCATTACCAGCGTATATGTATATATATATATACATGAGCAGCGTACAATGTATATGGTTTCCCATGTGTCAGCGTATAGGGTTTCACCTTGCATCAGATTTCTTGAACAACCTATAGAGATGAACAACATATAGAAATTCATCATTTTCCAGCGAATAAATGTCTTCTTGTCCTACGTAGGATTAGGGCATCATTTTGCAACTAAGGCATCATACTCTTTGGTATTTCTCCTTCTCCAAAAACCCAAGACGTGGAGAGGAGATCACCTAAAGAGTGAGTCTAAATGACATCAAATCCTCTTATATTTATACTAAAGGAAGATGATTGAATAGACATGACGTTTGGGCTTCTAGAGCCTACATAAGAGCTGGTCGGCTTGATAATAATTACATAAACAAAATAAATTCATATCTCCATAAATACTTATCAGAATCGGATGATCTTTGGATCAATCCTACACCTCTCGACGAGAGGGATCCAATAAAAATATCAGCTGCCATAAATAAGCTGACCCACATGTAGTTTGGCCCTAGTTGCCAATTTAACACTCCCTCTCAATTAGGGATAACTCCATCCGTGGATTCATAATTCCGACTGTACTATCTCTGCCATCAGTTCCCTGCCTACTCATCCTAGCTCTACTCAACTTTGTTGGCTCTGCTCTGCTCAGCTCTACTGGATCTCCCCAGCTCTGCTAGCTCTACTCAGCTCTACTGGTTCTGCTCAGCTCAGCTCTGCTGGCTCTGGTCTGGTCTGCTCAGCTCTACTAGCTCTTCTTTGCTCTGCTCAGCTGTGCTAAACTATGAAGAAGAAGAATTGATCGAGAATGAGTCATATCATTCTCCACTGACCCGAAGTCAGTCTCAGAGTGCGTACCACTGGTCCCAGACCAGTCTCAACTGACCCAAAGTCAGCTTCATAGTAAGTACCACTCCTACCGCTAGTCCCAGACCAGTATCACAGTCTCAGAGAGTGTACCACTGGTCTCAGACCAGTCTCAACCGACCCAAAGTCAGCGTCATAGTGTGTACCACTCTCACTGGTCCCAGACCAGTACTGTACTGACACGAAGTCAGTCTCGGAGTATGTACCACTAGTCTCAGACCAGTCTCAACCGACCCGAAGTCAGTGTCATAGTAGGTACAACTCCTACCACTAGTCCTAGACCAGTATCACAGGCTCAGAGAGTGTACTACTGGTCCCAGACCAGTCTCAACCTACTCAAAGTCAGCGTCATAGTATGTATGACTCTCACTGGTCCTAGAACAGTCTTGCACTGACATGAAGTCAGTCTCGGAGTATGTACCACTAATCTCAGACCAGTCTCAGCCGACTCGAAGTCAGTGTCATAGTATGTACAACTCCTACCATTAGTCCCAGACCAGTATCGCAGGCTCAGAGAGTGTACTACTGGTCCTAGACCAGTCTCAACCCAACCCGAAGTCAACGTCATAGTATGCGACTCTCACTGGTCCCAGACTAGTCCTGCACTGACACGAAGTCAGTCTCGGAGTATGTACCACTGATCCCAGACCAGTCTCAACTGACCCGAAGTTAGCGTCATAGTATGTACAACTCCTACCACTGGTCCCAGATCAACGGATGTCATCCTAGCATAGGGAGTACGGTAGATACAATGATGCGTCCATTGGTACTACTATGGTCCCTAACTTCATTTCCCTGTTCATTGATCAGATGAGAGATACTTCCCATGAGTCCCAAACTGCATGGGTAGGATGCCTCGACAGAAGAACTAGTCAATCCTGTCCTCACAGGAGAACACATCAATCCTGCTACAATTGCCATGGAGAACACATCAATCCAGGCTGCCATGGAGAACACATCAATCCAGGCCTCACAGGAGAACACATCAATCCTACTACAGTCACCATGGAGAACACATCAATCCAGGCCTCACAAGAGAACTAATCATCCTGCTACACAGGAGAACGAATCATCTTGTTCCACAAGAGAGCGAATCATCTTGCCCCAGTGCGCACCACCAGGGGAGGGTGAGTCACCCTGTGGTCCTATGTTTCTCCAGTAAGGACCGCAAGCCCCCCAGAGCTCCCAGAGCTCAATGTATGCAACATGCAGGACCCTTTTACAAAGGTCTCTCGATGACTCCAAGTTATTCGGGAAAATCACAAATTTGATCTTTCCTCGGGGCTCTGACCTGTACATCATATCAGTGTGATGGAGCCTCCTTGATCATTGACTTACCATATCCCAGATAAGGCAGTATTTGATGTCTGTCTATTGGAGCAATTGTTGAATACGATATTCCTCAATAATCAAATCCCACCTCTGTTCGTCACAGAGAAAAACAACTCACTTAAGAGCTTCCGCAACCATGTAGCTTCATACGAGATCATACTTGTAGCCATGTATTCGGTCTTGGTGGTGGTTATAGTGATCGACTTCTTCTTCCTGTGTCGAAGCAGAATCCAAAGAGAAACAACACTTAAAAGTGCTCTAGTGATCCTCCACACTGCCTGCCCATTCAACATTCAAATAATTATGCAATTTCATCTTTTCGGAAATGTATCTCAATCCATGAGAGATTGTGTCTTGAAGATATCTCAGAAGATTCTTGGCACCAATCCAGTGAGGCTCAACCAAATATGAGCACACCATGCTAACTGCAAAACATATGTCCGGACGGAGGTTCACCAAGAACATCAATGCGAATGAGTTTATGAAACTCAGAGGCATTCCCAAAGCTTGGTCCGTCATCAATACCCTATAACTTACGATCCTCGAGGTAGTCACAAGCTTGCAGTTTATCATTCCGCATCCGGAATCCAACTCCCTCCATCTTCTACAAATGAGAAGGTCTGCACCTGTTAGACATAGGTGTCGCCAATATGAGAGGTCTATCATCCTCAACCTTCGAGTAAAGGTTTGGATCGGTTTCACTCTTAGTGAATCTCAACTTCATTTGACAGCTATCAATCCTCTCATATTATGCTGGGGGTGATTTGCTTCAAGCCATAGAGGGTTTTCTTCCACCAGCATATGTGAGATTCCTGATCATCAATCTCAAACCCCTCGGGTTGTTCCAAACCTGTGGACCTGCTACATGAGCGGGAATGGTACCCTTGTAAGATTTTCCTTCTGTACATCTCAGACATGTACCTTCATGCTCTTTTTGAATTCAGGCATCTTTGTCACCATCTGACTCACAGACCTCTGGTGCTGTGTCAATGGACATGGTCCCCAGTGGACTTATTGCAACTTGATACAACCTTGAACTCAAAACATCTTTGAAAATTCAATTTTCAAACACGTACCTTTCCATTGATAAGTGACATCCTGTAACCTTTGAATTCCATTTCCGAGATGGACATCAGGTTCTTCTTATGATCAGGTACATAAAAGATATTCTGGGGTTCCTTGCTTTCGTGGAAGAGTCGACCATTTCCTTGATGACCTGCATTACCAGTCATTCCTTTGATCATTGAAGATGTCCCAGGAATGATTTTTATCTTCATCAAGAGATGTGTCTCTGTCATTCGGACACTCCTTCACATAACGACTGAACTTATTTCAACAAGGCATCCACCTTTTCTTCCACCCTTAGATCCGAACTTCCCAATGAAGTGATCTTTAGATGGGCCCTCAGAAACTTCCACTGCGCCATTCTGATAACATTCTCTGCTTCGACTTCACCCTAGGTGAATTATGGGGAACCCATTGATCCTTCTGTCTTGTCCCAACTATCTTTAGTGATTGCTCTTTCACTCTTGCTTGGGCATTGTCTTCACCTCAACTCTGATACCATGTTAAGTTTAGGTATGTTCTATGCTAGAGCAATTTATTTAAATTTTCACAGTTAGCAATCACATCAGCATTAAGATAAACTGCATATAGAACATAAATATAAAATGCAGAAGACAAGCCAAGACAAGAGGACACATGATATGACGCGAGCCAGGGACAAACCCCACAATGTGTGGGGAAACCCTTTGATCAAATCTTCTTTTATCTTCAAGGTTCAGAAAATAAAGAGAGAGAGAGAGTACATTTACAACAGAAGTCAACACTTTGACTTATCTAGATCTAGCATAGATCATTTGGTATAATGATGAGATCAGTTGAAGACATTCTACTTCAACTGATTCTCAAGGTGACTCTTTCACCTATCATCGTGCTGCATCTTGTCCATTTGCTGCACCTTACTGTGTAGCACCATCATGCTGCTCATGATCATGATCTTATCCATCCTCATGCCTCATGTTGCCCACGCTGTTCATGATCTCATCATGCTTCATGTTGCCCATGCTATTCATGATCTCATCATGCTACAACATAATGATACAACCAAATGTATATCTGCCTTAGTTGCTTACTATGGCTTGCAGCCTAGCAAAGCAGCTAGGCTATAGTTCCATGCAGTCTCATCTTAAACAATCCTTTCTATTTTCATGCTGTCCCTTACAGAAATACATGAGACCTTGTTAGTAGTGATTGGAGCCTTCATCAAACAGTGTGTAGATGAGATTACATTTTTTTTCTTGACAACAGTTAGAGCTCTTATTTATGACTTCATTACATAGCGTATAGTGGCAGCGTATGTCTTATTTAAGGACTGCGTATGAACAGTAGCTCCATTCCATTGCTGCATATGTTAAAAGCATTCTGGACCAGCGTATCTTCATACACACCGTATTACATTGCTGTGTATATTCTGGATCAGCATATCTTCATACATAGTGTATTATATTGCTGCATACATTCTGGATCAGCATATATACATACGTATTACATTGCTGCATATATTCTATGCCAAGTCTTTGACTGCGTATACAGCGAATAAAGGTATTACATGGACAGCGTATTAACTGTCACCATGACTGCTTATGAAATCAACTACTGCGGCTATGTCTTCCTCACTGCGGCTACTGCGGCTATCTTCCTTATTGCGGCCACTGCAACTAGGGCATCACTGTATGTTTTCATAAACAGCGTGAGAAGTGTTTTCATGAAAGCGTATATATATTTCCGTGTATATGACTGCGTGGTGCTGTGCATGACACCGTATATATATAGCTGCATACATGACTCCGTTGATTTGAGTATAAGCCTCCACGAGCAGCGTATCATGACTGCGTTCACTTCATCGATTCAGCTCATTACCAACGTATATGTATATATATATACATGAGCAGCGTACAGTGTATATGGTTTCCCATGTGTCAGCGTATAGGGTTTCACCTTACATCAAATTTCCTGAACATCGTATAGAGATGAATAGCATATAGAAATTCATCATTTGCCAGCGAATAAATGTCTTCTTGTCCTGCGTAGGATTAGGGCATCATTTTGCAGCTAGGGCATCATACTCTTTGGTATTACTCCTTCTCCAAAAACCCAAGACGTGGAGAGGAGATCACCTAAAGAGTGAGCCTAAATGACATCAAATCCTCTTATATTTGTACTAAAGGTGGATGATTAAATAGACATGATGTTTGGGCTTCTAGAGCCTACATAAGAGCTGGTCGGCTTGATAATAATTACATAAACAAAATAAATTCATATCTCCATAAATACTTATCGGAATCGGATGATCTTTGGATCAATCCTACACCTCTCGACGAGAGGGATCCAATAAAAATTTTAGCTGCCATAAATAAGCTGACCCACATGGAGTTTGGCCCTAGTTGCCAATTTAACAGGAAGACATAAAGGCTAAAGGCAGAGGCGGAGTAGCATATAATATATATATGCAATATACACTATCAGAGGTGAAAAATAGTGTATATATCGGAATACACTATCGGAGGAAGAACATATATATATATATATATATATATATATATATAATATATATTATATATATTATATATATATATATATATATATATATATATATATATATATATATATTATATAACTCCGATATGTTGTAGACCCATTGCAACATTATGTAACGGTCAATTGTTATATCGCATCCACCTATCGGTACTCACATATTGCAATATACAAAGGGCTGTCACTCTTGAAAGTGTCGATTGCGATATATGTTACAGACCCAATGCAACATTACAGTTTGACTTAATGCTATATCGCATCCATAGGAGAATCGACCATCGACCATTGGTGATGTCATGAGCTCGACTTATATAGGACTTTTGGAAGCTACGAATGCCGATTGTGATTACACAATGAACCCGATGTAGTTATAGATGTAGGTGTAATGTTTTTGAAGTCCGCCCCTAAGTGTTTCAGTCGGTTTTTTCATATATTCCTATGTATTTCAATATTTGTATTGCCCGAGGTTTTTTAGGCCAAAAGATTATAATAACGGTTCCGATAGTTCAGTAGGCCTGAACGAAGCTGATTGCAATTGTGATGGTGACTTGGCACGTGGGGCCTCCTTGTTGATACTGTCCGTCCAATGAATTATCTTCGTAAACAATAAAGTCTTGTGTATGCATATTATTATTGAAAAAGGGTCTCTGTTACAGTTTTTAATATGCAACAATTTTCTTTGTGTATTTCGGTCCTCCTTGTTGAATTAACATGTCCTTGGAGTGTTGGTGAACTCGAAGAGACAGAGGATGCCGAAAAGCCGGGAAGCCGAAGGACAAGCCAACGCAGAGGAAGCCAAAGCAACATGAAGAATCAAGAAACTGAAGGACAAGCTAACACAGAGGAAACCAAAGCGACATGAAGAATCGGGAAGCTGAAGAGGCAAGCAAGTGCAGAGGAAGTTGAAGCGAGCGTTGAAGAAACAAAAGAGCCAACGGAAAGTGGAAACCAATAGTTAGAGGCATCAGGAATACATAAAAGAGGAAAAACAAGGAAAGTAGTGTGTGTGTGAATAATCAGAGTTAGAGGAAGCCGAAGTTCAGGTAGAGGCAGGAGAAGCAGGAG
This sequence comes from Pinus taeda, assembly GCA_000404065.3. Lineage (NCBI taxonomy): Eukaryota > Viridiplantae > Streptophyta > Pinopsida > Pinales > Pinaceae > Pinus > Pinus taeda. Next base: position 268,051 of record APFE031234969.1, on the reverse strand, counting down.
AACACAAGTGAAGCATAAGCTTAGCAGGCTTGGGAGCAAAGAACTACAACAACACGAATTATAATAGTTTATAATAAAGGGTTGGAGCCCGCGGGGTTGGAGCCTCAGAACTAAAAGGATTGGAGTCCTTGGGAGTTAGTGCTCCTAAGTCCAGGACTGTTTCCTTGGCAAAACAGAGTTGGTGCTCTAGAGGTTGGTGCCTCAAAAAAGTCCAAGTTGGTGCTTGGTAATTGATTGCAACCATTTATATTTTGTATCTATTTCATTGCACAGATTATATTAATAAAAGCATTTATTCCAACTATCTATTTTTGTGTTCCATATATAAATGCTTTTTTGGTGATAAAAAGAACAATTGAAAAGAAATATTGATTCACCCCCCCCGCCAATATTTCCAACAATTGGTATTAGAGTGGGCTTCTTCATATTAGCCTAACAACTTGAAGAAGGATTCTTAGTCATGATGAGAAATCACGAAGTGTCAGGAAGACCTCCTCTGTTTGACGACACCAATTTTGGTTTCTGGAAAAAGAGAATGACCTACTACTTAATGTCCCTTGTACCTGAAGTCTGGCATTCGGTTCTAAATGAGTTCCCAATTCCTTCCACTCTTCCAACAGATCAAGGCGAGAGGAAAGCCTACGTTGCAAATGAAAAAGCCTTAAACTCCATCGCTAGTGGAATCACTGATTCTGAATTTACAAAAGTCATGAATTGTAATTCTGCTAGAGAAATGTGGGATAAGTTAATTGACTTATACGATGGGGACTCAAAATTCAAGAAGGCAAAGATTCAAACTCATAGAGGCAATTTGAAAGTCTGAAAATGGATGTTGAAGAATATATTGCATCATACTTTATCCGAGTCGCTGAAGTGGTCAACTCTCTTAATGGATTGGATGAAAACATTGAAGAAAGTACCATTGTTCAAAAGGTCTTAAGATCTCTCCCAGACAGATTTGACTCCAAAATAAGTGCCATAGAAGAAATAAAGGATCTAGATACTCTCAATATGGATGAACTCCATGGAATCCTCACTGCTTATGAGATGAGAAAAGGTGGCCCAAGATCCAAAGATGCAACATTCAAGGCTTCAAAATCAAAAAAGGGGAAAGAAAGGAATGTTAGTAGTGATGAATCCGATGTGGAATCCGAATTGGCACAATTTGTACGAAAGAAGAAGAAAGGATCCAAGCTAAAAGGTAAGTACCCTCTTATCTATTTCAAATGTGGAAAAATAGGTCATTATGCTGCAAAATGTCCTCATAGGCATGATAGTGATGATGAAGGAAATTCTAAAAGAATGGTATACAAAAAGAAAGGGATCAATAAGAAGAACCTCTTCTCTAAGAAAGATGAGTCTGATGAAGATGAATTTATAGTCATCAGAGAGAAATTAGATGAAGAAAGTGACCATGCTGAAAGCCAAGAAACATTATTCATGGCATTCACAAATGATGATGACTCAGGGCTAGAAGGAAATGTAGATGAATTGTCAATAAGAGCCATTGAAGAAAATGAGAAATTACAGAATAAAATCATTTATCTCAAGGTAGAAATCGAGGAAACAAAAAGAAGGGAATATCTCTTGGAAACAAAGCTAAAAGAAAAAGAAGAAACTTGCGAAGAATGTGAAGCCAAAATAGTATTTATGAGGAAGGAATTGGAGCAAGTTAAAAAGGGTTGGAAAAGCTCTCAAATATTTGAGACTATCCTAAAAAGTCAAAAACCTCAACATGACAAATTTGGAATAGGTTTTAAAGGAAAATCATCAAGCACTAAGAATAGTGCGAAAAGCTATGTCGATGCACTTTCCAACAACCCAAAAGAAGAAAGAGTATTTCATCAAAGGCACATCCCAGATCCAAAGAACAAAGAGAGAATCACTCCAAAGAAGAATGTGGATTCGAATCATGGAAATTACAACAAATACAAACCAGTATTCCATCAAAGGCCCATCTCAAATCCAAAGAATGAAGCGGGAGTAATTCCAAGGAAGAATGTTGATTCAAATCGTGGTTGTTACAACAGGTACAAGACTATCTTTCTTGGACATTGTTCTATTGTAAAAATTTTTGTCATCAAGCTAGACATTGCATGGCTCGCAAGAATGAAACACCAAAACTAAAGGATCAAATAAACAAACCATATGGCACCAAAAGGCAGGGAAAAATCAAGAGCTACAATTTGTTTGATCCCTTGACCAAATTTGATCTAATTTTCTCATTATGCTACAATAATGGACACTATGAAAAAAATTGCCCACTCAAAAGAGGAAAAGCAAGAAGTGAGAATCCCAACGCGGATAAATGTGGCCTGGCTCTATATGCTCAAAATAATGAAAATCATTGGTTTTTGGATAGTGGGTGCTCCAGACACATGATATGGGACAAAAGGAAGTTTGTCTTACTGAGCAAAAAGGAAGGAAATGTATCCTTTGGAAGTGGATCTGCCAGAATTGCTAGAAAAGGAACTGTTACTCTTATCAATGGAAAAGGAAAAGCTCAAAATTCTCTGCTAGTAAACGGGCTCAAACACAACCTCCTAAGTGTCAGCCAAATCTGTGATCAAGGACATAATGTTGTCTTTAGTACCAAAGACTGTGAAATAAGGAACTCTTCCTCGAGGGAACTTGTGTTGAAAGGAGTTAGAACACTAGACAACATTTACATTCTGAACAATATTCAAGAAGATAAATGCTGCTTAAGTCAAACAGATGAAATTTGGTTGTGGCACAAGCGAATTGGACATATAAGTTTTGAGAACTTGATCAATATCAGTAAGATTAAAGCTGTACGAGACATCCCAAAGTTGTTCAAACAAAATCAAGGAATATGTGGTCCATGTCAACATGGAAAAAAACCAGAATGAGCCACAAGACCAAGGAGTTCTCTACATCAAAGCCTTTGGAGAACACCCACGCTGATTTATGTGGACCAATTAGAAATCCAACACTCCAAGGAGAGAGGTAATTTGTTTTATTTGTTGATGACTATACTAGAATGATGTGGATATATTTTATAAAATATAAATCTGAAGCATTTGAGTGTTTTGAGAATCTTAAATCTCTTGTAGAAAATGAAAAGGACTCCAAGATTAAGTGCCCCAGAACAGATAGGGGGGGAGAATTCACATCAAAATAATTTAATGAGTTCTACAAAATACATGGAATTAAAAGAGAATTCTCTGCTGCCAGAACAACTCAGCAAAATGGGGTAGTTGAAAGAAGTAACCGAATAGTTCAAGAAATGGAAAGAACAATGTTATTAGCAGTAGATTTGCAACCAAAATTCTGGAGAGAAGCAGTCAGGACAACTGTCTATACCTTGAATCGAAATCAATTAAGACCAAATTATGAAAAAACTCCTTATGAACTATGGAAAGGAAGACCTGCTTCAGTAAAGTACTTCAAGATCTTTGGAAGCAAGTGCTTCATAAAAATCAATGATGGCTCACTAGGAAAGTTTGATTCTCGGGTTGATGAAGGGATCTTTCTTGGATACTCTACACGGAGCAAAGCCTACAAGTGCTACAATAATCGAATAAGGAAAATAGTGGAAAACAATGATGAAGACCTTCCAGAAAAAGAAATTGTAGAACACGAAGTTGATCCTCTCATTGAAGAAGAAGAACCTAAAAAAGAAGAAATAGATCAATAAGAAGCCAAGGAAAAAGAACCACCTTATACCCCTTCAAAGATGAAGTTTCTCTAGAAATATCATCTAGAAGAGAAGATTACTGGCAATAGAGATGAAGGGATGCAAACTTGAAGAAGGATGATAAGTACACCAAAGAAAAATGATATTTCTCTTCTATCCATGATAGAACCAGAAACATATACTCAAGCAAGTAAGGATCCTCATTGGGTAAAAGCCATGGAAGAAGAAATGTCCCAAATTGAGATGAATGAGACATGGGAGTTGGTACCTCGTCCAAAGGACAAAAACATTATAGGAACCAAGTGGGTATTCAATAAAAAAAAGAATGAAGATGGACAAATCATCAGAAACAAGGTAAGGCCTGTTTGTAAAGGCTATTCACAAATTAAAGGAATTGACTTTGAAGAAACATTTGCACTAGTAGCTTGTGTGGAAGCTATCAGGATGTTCTTGGCATTTTCTTGCTCAAAAGGATTCAAAATCTATCAAATGGACGTAAAATCAACATTTTCAAATGGGGAACTCAAGGAAGAAGTCTACATGGAGCAACCAGAAGGGTTTGATCTAACAGAAGGAAAAGACTTAGTCTGTAAGTTGAAAAAGGCATTATATGGGTTGAAACAAGCTCCTAGAGCTTGGTATGTAAGATCGGATCACTAACTACAACAACAAGGCTTCAAGAAGGGAGTGGCAGGAAGTAATATCTACATAAAGATGGATGAAGGTAAGTTACTAGTCACACTTGTTTATGTTGATGATCTGATTTTTGCTAGCAATAATGATGAGATGAGTCATGAATTTTCTCAAAACTTGTCAAAAGAGTTCGAGATGTCGATTATAGGAGAGTTATCTCACTTCCTTGGACTACAAGTATCTCAAACCAGAGCAAGATTGTTTATATCTCAAGCCAAAAGATATGGAATGGAAGACTATGAAACCATGAGCACACCTCTGACCACAAATTGCAAATTGAGCAAAATGATGACTCCCCTAGGAGATGTAACTCATTACAGGTCAATAATTGGATCCATTATATACTTAACTGCTACGAGACCTAATATATTGTAGGTAGTAGGAATAGTGGGAAGATTTCAATCAGCTCCTAAACAATCCCATTTATTAGCTGCAAAAAGAATTATCAGATACCTGAAAGGAATTCCTAATTTCGGTTTTTGGTACCCTAAGAGCTCAACTCTGACTGTAACTGCATACATCGATGCTGATTGGGTCAGAAGTGTAGATGATTGAAAAAGTACTAGTGGAAATTCATTCTTCTTGGGAGACTGTTTAGTATCTTGGCTCAGCAAAAAACAAACATCCATATCATTATCCACAGCTGAAGCCGAGTATATAGCTGCAACAGACTATTGTACTCAAATACTATGGATGAAGGAAGCTCTAAAAGATGTCAACATAGGTACAGATCAACCAATTACCATCTATTGTGATAACACAAGTGCTGTCAGTCTCAACAAAAATCCATTGATGCACTCAAATACCAAACATATGCCAATCAAGTATCATTTCCTTCGTGAACTAGTAGCTGAACAAAACATCATCTTGGAATATATCAACACTAAGGAGTAGATAGCTGATATTTTCACAAAACCTCTTCCTCGAGAAGAATTTGAACATCTTCGTCAAAATATGGGGGTTATCTCTTTAGCATCACTTAAGTTCATTCATGAAGGTGTTGCAGGACAGGGGCAACAGTTCTACAGGGGGAGAAGTTCGACAAGGGGAGTCCGTATGCATTACTTTTCCATTGATGTCAAAGGGGGAGAGAAGAAGAATATTGCCATCAATAACAAAGGGGGAGATTGCTGACATAGATTGTCATTGATGTCAATATGGCAATATTCTAGGAGCCATAGGAGGCAAAATAGAGCTATCGGAGCTATAGGAGGATCCATATATATATGTCATATATATATGCCAAAGAAGAACATATCGGAGGAGCAAAACAGAGCTATTGGAGCTCAGGAGGAGCCATATCAAGATCAATATATGCCATAGAAGAACTATCAGAAGACCGATCATAGGAGCATAGAGGAAGAGCGGAAGACATAAAGGCTAAAGGCAGAGGCAGAGCAACATATAATATATATATGCATATCAGAGGCAGAAAATAGTGTATATATTGGAATACACTATTGGAGGTGGAATATATATATA
>APFE031234969.1:249797-261772 GCA_000404065.3 Pinus taeda | reverse complement strand
TCCGCCTATTTGTACTCGCATATCGCAATATACAAAGGGCTGTCACTCTTGAAAGCGTCGATTGTGATATATGTTGTGAACCCGATGCAACATTACAGTTTGACTTAATGCTATATCGCATCTGTAGGAGAATCAGCCACCGTCCATCGGCGATGTCATGAGCTCGACTTATACAAGACTTCCAGAAGCTGCGACTGCCGATTGCGATTACACAACGAATCCAATGTAGTTATAGATGTGGGTGTAATGTTTTTGAAGTCTACCCTTAAGCGTTTCGGTCAGTTTTTTCATATATTCCTATGTATTTAAATATTTGTATTGCCTGGAGTTTTTTAGGCCAAAAGCTTATAATAATGGTTCCAATAGTTCAGTAGGCCTGAACGATGCTGATTGCGATTATGATGTTGACGTGGCAGGTGGAGCCTCCTTGTTGGTATTATCTCTCTAATGAAATCTCTTCGTAAACAATAAAGTCCCGTGTATGCATATTATTATCGAAAAAGGGACTCTTACAGTTTTTAATATGTGACAATTTTCTTTGTGTATTTCAGTCCTCGCTGTTGAATTAATGTGTCCCTGGAGTGTTGGTGAACTTGAAGAGATAGAGGAAGCCGAAAAGCCAGGAAGCCGAAGGACAAGCCAGCGTAAAGGAAGCCAAAGAAACATGAAGAATCGAGAAGCCAAAGGACAAGCCAACACAGAGGAAACGAAAGTGACATGAAGAATCAGGAAGTTGAAGAGGCAAGCAAGTGCAGAGGTAGATGAAGCGAGTGTTGAGGAAACTAAAGAGCCAGTGGAAAGCGAAAACCAATAGTCAGAGGCATCAAGAATACATAAAATAGGAAAAACAAGGAAAGTAGTGTGTGTGTGTGAATAATCAGAGTTAGAGGAAGACGAAGTTCAGGTAGAGGCAGGAGAAGCAAGAGAACAAAAGTGAAGCATAAGCTCAATAGGTTTAGGAGCAGAGAACTACAACAACCCATATTATAATAGTTTATAATAAAGGGTTTGAGCCCGCAGGGTTGGAGCCTCAAAACTGAAAGGATTGGAGTCCTTGGGAGTTGGTGCTCCTAAGTCTAGGACTGTTGCCTTGGAAAAATTAAGTTGCTGCTCTGGAGGTTGGAGCCTCACAAAAGTCCAAGTTGGTGGTTGGTAACTGATTGCAACCATTTATATTTTGTATCTATTTCATTACACAGATTATATTCATAAAAGAATTTATTCCAGCTATCTATTTTTGTGTTCCATATATAAATGTTTTTTTTGGTGATAAAAAGAACAATTGAAAAGAAATACTGATTCCCCCCCCCCAGTATTTCCAACAAGGGAAGCCTTTGATCGCATAGCAAAGAATCAATTTAATTCAAAGGAAAGTTTGATAAAAGGCTCGACTAAAAACCTTCACAAAAGGAGACATCGTTCTCATGTGGGACAAAAGAAACTAGACATTTGGTAAGCATGTAAAGTTTGATAGTTTGTGATTCAATCCTTACAAATTCAAAGATATTGGTCCACAAAGATTCTAAGAAAGTTGCATGAGAAGTTACAACTGCCATAAATGAGAGATATATAAATATTTATTACTTTGATGACATTTAATGAGCATTAGAGTAGAAGAAACTTTTGTTTCATGTTCTCTTTGGCATTTGGATCTTTCCTTGTAGAGCCCTTAGATGAATTTAAATTTGGAAATAAACTATTTGAACGACTGATTGGATGATGTGGGGTTTTGAGATGTCAAGTTTAGATCTAGACCACCATTATTGCTTAAGAAAGTCAGATGCAAGTTCAACAAAAGAAATGATATTTTGGAGTTCTATTACACTTTGTCGGAGAGTGTAGTCCTTGTATGAAGCTAGTTATTACAAGGAGTTTTCAATGCACCTAAAATAGAATGCCTAGGATGGGACAACTGATCTTAGCATAGTTAATTACCACTTCAATTTCATAGTTAACAAGGCTAGGAGGTATTAAAGAGGTTTATGATGGAACAAAATATCATGTCTTCATCATTGTGTTGATATGGATGAGGTCAACACTAATCAAGAGTGGCCTTAACATTGATGAAAACATAAGGAAATACTTTTATCACTTATCAAAGAATAGAAATAAATCCAAACACAAATTTAATAAAAATGGCCGACTAACAATATTCATCACGAGACATAGTTCTCATGTGGGACAAAAGAAAGACATTGGGTAGGGATGGAAAGTTTGACAATTTGTGCTTGGTCCATAAAAATTCAAATATGTTGGTCCTAATACATTATATCTAAGTGCCTTGGACAAAGAGAAGTCACAACAACTATAAATAGTCAATATCTAAAGATTTTTTACTCCCATAATGGCATTTAATGCTAAAACAATAAGGGATAAATATCATATGGGCATTAGTGTATAAGTAGATTTTGTTTCATGTCCTCTTTGGTATTTGATTAATTTATTACTTGTAAATCCCTTACTATGAATTAAATTTCCAAAAAAATATTTGAATGGATGATGTGCAGTTACAAGATGTGAATTGTGGATCCATGCCGTCACTATTATTTAAGCATTGTATATGCATGCTCAACAAGAGAATGGATATTTTCGAGCTATCTTACGCTCCATAGGAGATTCTATCTTGAAGGAGGTTTTCATGGACCTAAAACATAACACTGATCATGTATGGGAACAAATGACCTTTCACATAGTCATTTACCACTTCAATGGTATGGTGAAAAAGGTAGGATCCATTAAATGGGCTTATGAGAAAGTAAACTATCATGTCTAAAGAATTGTGTGGATATGGATGAGGTAAGCACTAATCAAGAGGAGATATGAATTGATGAAAACAAGAGGAAAGGATTAGAGCACTTAGAATATAATTAAGATAGAGTCATACACAAGTTTGATAAAAAGGCCTTATCAAGAATCGTCACGATAGGAGACATGGTACTCGTGGAACAAAGGAAACAAGATGCTGGGTAAGCATGGAAAGTTTGATAGTTTGTTGCTCGTCCCATACAAAGTTGAAGATTTTGTTGGTGAAAATATATTCTATATAAGCAATTTGGATGGAGAGAAGCAGTAGATACCATAAATGGGAAATATCTAAATATTTATTATTCTCGTGTATTTTATGCTAAAGTAGCCTAGAAGGAATATGATCATATCAATATTAAAGTATACATAGTGTTTATTTCATGTCATCATTGGCTTTTGGTTCATGCCTTACTTCTAGAGCCCTTTGATGGATTTGACTTCGTAAACAAACTATTTGAATGATTGAATGGATGATGTGGAATCTAGATCCATCCCACCATTATATACAAAAATAATAAGAATAAGAGCAAAGATAGGCTAGGTTAATAATAAAGAAAAATAATAAAAAAAAGTAATAAATAATAAATTATAAAGAAAATACATACCTTTTGTAAGGGTACTAAGGCACTCGTCTTACATATATTTATTTGGGCCTTCACTTTGTAAAACATCCATTTCTTATCATTCATTCAAATTTTTATGTCATATTTATATCTGTTGGAAATTGTAACTAGGTTTGGTCTTCAAAATGACTTATTTGTAATCACGACATTTTTATATTTTGCATAAAGAAATAAGAATAAAGAAATGATTTATTATTATTATTATTATATTTATTTTTTATTTAAAGCATGGGTTTCATGCTCAAGTCTAGGTAAAAATCATGTTCTTCATGCTTCTAAGTCTTTCTAGGACAAAGAAGAATTTATGTCATGTATTATAGTCCCATTTGGACTCATTGTAGCAAAGGAAAGTATTTATTTTATAAAAAAAATCCATTTATTCCTCCAAGTCCAAGCCATCCCCAGTCAAGGAAAAGTTAGCCTAAGGGAGAGATATTCAACCCCTCAAGAAGGCTATAAATACAAGGAGCTCGACCTCACTTAGCACACTCACTCATCATCAAGTTCGATTTGCAATAGCAAAGGAGAAGAAGACCTAGAAAGACGAAGAAATTAATAAAATAAGTTTAATATTGGGGTCATCTCTCTCTATCCACATGTGCGAAGTTAGGGTTTTTGTTGCTGCTAGTTGCAGGAGGCTGAAATTGTAGGGCTGCAAATCTGGGACGAAGTTGCAGTAGGTTGAAGTTTGGAAGCCACCTTGAAGAAGACCTTAGTGGGGAGATGACTTCATGCTAGGGAGGATCTTGGGCTTTGGTATTTGGGTTTTGGAAGTCTTGTTGTAAGAATATTTTATAAGAAGAGAAGCATTCTTTGTGGGTTTTCCACTTGGAGGGGTTTTTCCTTTGCTTGGAGCCTATATCTTGTGTACTTTGTCTTGTTGTGATCTTCATTGTTTTGATAATTGCTTGATGAACAAGAACTAATAGAAGTAATAAAAGGGAAACATATATCACAAGTAATTATCAAGTCAAGGAAAGTCATCTATAATACATAAGTCTCATCATTTTCCAACATGGTATTAGAGCTAAAGTGCAAGGAGACTGAAGATCACCTCCTAGTTGGCACTATGGAAAGAGTTATAAGGAAGAGTTTCAATTTTCTTGGACATATCACTACATATATTGCATATTAACTATTATATCCAAGTTGGCAAAGGAAGTAATAGATGTAAGTTTTTTCTTTGCTTTATCCATCACTTTTAAAGACAAGAATGTATGGGTTATTGAGAGTGGTGCTTCCAGGCACATGATAGAAGAATGCATTGAATTTTAGACTTTGTGAAAAAGAACCTCCTCTCATTCAATTGAACTTATATACAATAAAATCTATCTAGTGAAATGGATTGGATCTACTTCATTGGAGCTCGAGTCTGGTGGAAGTATTCACCTCAACAATATTTTGTATGTTACTGGTTTGAAGAAAAACATACTTTCTATTTCTTATCTAGAGGATAAGGGTGATAGAATAAATTTTGTTGATGGCAAGGTTTTGGTTTGGGGTAATGGCTCTAGTATTGATAATGCTAGGGTAAATGGGATTCATGAGGGGACATATTATAGACTTTTTACGCCTCTATCTCAAGCCCTAGTCCACTTGGATGCAAGGCCTTCTGAACTATGGAATAGAAGGTATGGATGTTGAAGAATCAAGGGAAGTTATGTATAATATGATTCTTATAGACTTGATAACAACTTGTGAAGCACTTTTACAATTTATATTAGCTTGATCTTATTATTCTTATTAGTGTGTGTGTTTACTTCATTAGACTGCTATCAAAACATAAGAAACAAGAACACAAAATCTTGGCTCTTTTTCAGGGCCAAAACCTCTCCCTCTTAGAGAGGAAAACCCTTTCATAAGTTTCTCTTATTGAAGCTTCTTATTCATCAATGCCAAACCCTAACCCTTGACTAGAATTTCCTCCAAGCACAAGTCAATTCCTTCCTCCCTTTTGCACTTTGTTCTCCAACACTTAGTCTTCCTTCTTTTGACACTTTTCTCCTCGACACTTCATCTTACTTCTTCGTTCCTTGATTGGAGATAGAAATTGCTTATGTGAACTCTAGATGAGATGCTTCTTTTCTATACTTAGTGATATCCTTCATTCATGGAGACACCTTCCTTCTTTTGGCCAAACGAGATCCTTCTAGAGGTGTGGTTGGGGGCTTGATGTGACCACACAACAGTCCTAGTTTCTTGCTCATATGGGTGATTTCCTTGAGTATTAGGCTCCTTTACATTTTCTTGAGAGATCATTCTCTTCGATATAGTAGGAGGCCTAATAGGCTTTAGTTACTAGCCCAAACAATGAGATATAGTGTTGATATGATACTGCAGTTATGATTGCAGTGAGGCTTCCTTTTCTCGCACGTGTGATTGTTTTCCACCCTAGAAATAGTCCTTTTGACTTCGGTATAGACATATCATTCTTTGCTACACTAGAGGCTCCTTAAACTTGTCTTTTTTTTACCTTTTCTTGGCTCCTTGTCTTCACTGATTTCAGGGATGCTTGCTTGTCGTTACAAGGAAGTGGACAACCTCTATATATAGAGGATTGTCCCTCCTTTAGGCCAACTTGAGGCTGACTTGAAGTTTCTTCATCATTTTTGCTGCTAGGAGGGTGTTGTTGCATGGAGAGAACTTTAATTTTATAGGAGATATTTCCTTTGACTCTTATACAAGTTTATACAGTGTAACATGCCCTTAAGGGTCTTCAATAAATACATTGACTCTTTGACTTCCTAGAAGCACTTAAATATGTGCTTGACCTACTTCAATAAGAAAGAAACTCATTGATAAAAATAAAAAAAATAATATTTCTTTTCTTTAATAAATACACATATCAAAAGTAAATTTATGAAGATTGAACCTAGTTACACTTTCTTCAACACTCCCTCTTAACAAGGGAGGTATTCATAAAACATTACAAGGTGTTTTGGATATTTTTCAATCTTGAAGAATTCACATAAGAGAAACCAGATTGGCAGTCCATCTGTTATAGTATCATAGTACCAACATTGCCAATAGCAATGCCTTGACTAACAACTATATCTCTCATTACATCAAAGCACAATGTTGGCAAGACCGATAACTTATAGACACCTTAGTCACCGTCTCTCAAGATACATACCCACCCAGGTGTTCACTGAGTATGACCTTCAAGGACTATTCTTGTCTTGGGTTCCCAACCCTCAAAGAATATTGGTCCACTTTCCTACTCTTGTCTTGGATGCCTTATACATCCTGAAAGAGTATCAGATGCCATATGATTTCCCAATCCTCCCATTCTTTCTTCCCAAGTGAATACAAGAATGTTGTGTCTATCTCTTCCTCTCAATTGAGGAATATATGCTCAAGTATCCTCTGAAAAGGTACTCGTCCAAGTTACTTTGTAATTGGGAACTTGTTATAACTCCCTCTTAGCTAGGGACTTGTCCATTCATCAACAACTTCTTCTTTGTGGGTCCTTCAACTGCTTGATCTCCTTCTTTGATGTCATGAATTCTTTGTTCTAACTTCTTCTTGGTAGGGCATCGACCATCGATCACTTTCCTTCTTGGCTTGTCTTGTCATTTCTTCTTCGTGGAAAGTGTCCTTCTAGATGTGTGTCAGGTTCTTTCATCATATGACTACTTTGTCATCTGTCTATACTTTTAGAATACTTATCACATAGATGCTTAGTTGTACATTCTTGTTTCCATGCTTTTATTTGGTAGCCCTCCATGACTTCATCCTGAATTGATTCAACATTAGATAATGCTTTTTTTGGATGGCCTCTTCATCATGACATCTTTATAGAGTTGAATCAGGTATTTGAACCTTAATATCTCCAAGGCCTTCATAGGTTTCAAGGGTCCTTTGATCTTTTTCTTCCTTTGTCAGAGTTGTCATGCCTTCTTTTAGGAGATGTCTTTAATGGATCTTGTCGGATAGTGATTCCTTATGACCATGTTGTTCTTCACATTCTTGATCTATTTCTTCATTTGCTTCTTCTTGAGTTGTTTAAATAGCAACCTTATACTTATCCATGAGAGTACTTTCTTGTTTTCTTTCTTACTTGAACTAGTTAACACTTCTTCTTCACATGTCTTTTAGTTAGCAATCTTGTACTCCTTAGGAGAGTATTTTCTTCTTCACTTGCTTCATGGAGTAGTTAAAAACCTTATTCTCCTTATGTGAGAACTTCTCTTGTTGACTTGTACATTCTCTTGAGTATGTCTTCCATGAAAGAGATATTTCTGTACTTGATCACGTATTAGTTCTATTCCCATGACTTTACCTTTTAGTGCATACATACCTCATCTTGATTCTTCTTTGATCATCTCGGCTTCATTTGATGATCCTTATTGATTCATGTAGCCCTTCTTTGCTTCATCCATTCTTTCTTGCACATCATTCTTCCTTGTATTCCATGAATGGAATTCTTGTTGACACATTTGCTCTTATTTATGAACCTTCTTTTGAAGATTCTTGTCATAGGATCTTGTAGATCCTCATCCTGGAAATGTCTCTTTCTTTTGATGATGGCTGCCTTCTAGGATTTACAATCATGATCACTTATTCTTTTATCATGGATGAGGTCTTATAATAGGTATGCTCCTTATATATGAATATCTTGATCTATATGTACACTATGCTCATATATTCTAGAAGATATTTATAACCATGCATTTTGTTCTATTTCTGATCCAAAATGGATTTTGGATAGACTCCTAAGTCTAAGTGTTCCTCACAGAGGAAAATGAAAGTCCAAGGAATTTCCTGGAAATAGTCCCATGGCAGAGATATTTTCATTCTGAATCTACTGCAACTTGAATGGGAAAAAATGGATTAGGATGCAGAAGTTATCACAGAAAGAAGATGCCCTTTGTTCTTTGGAAAAAGAGGCAAAATCCCCTAAAAATGGAAAAAACCCTTATAAAGGGAAATCACATTGGAGAGGGTCCAAGAGGTGGACTTAAGTAGAAAGGGAAGAGACCCCCAATATATCGAGTCAGAGATAGGCCTGTGTGCGATGGAAGGACCCCGGACAATGCGATTATGATTGCTGATATTGACGGATCAGTGTCGCCGACGCCACGAGGCAAAGGACGGACCCCTGGGCCAACGTGACTTGCGACTATGATATATCACATCGAAACGTCACCTCACAGTGATGTAAAAGGGGTGATAATGCCAAACTTGATGGACTCTATAGGCGTGGTTTGATAAGTTTTGAGTTCTGGTAAAAGGGACTTTCCTATGTATAAGCACGTTTCGATGTAAAAATCGAAATACAAAGGAAATTGCCCGAAGCAATAAAACAGAACCGAAAGGGAATTATAAACACGGTGCCGTGTTATTTGAGTTTCGATAAAGCGGGATTTTGGGTAGGCCTTAGGCGGTAAGCGGTATTGGGCTGGCTCTGCTCGATCCCATATAATGAACGATGCGTGGCTTGGCGGAGGAGCAAAGAAACTGCCTTTTTGGGCAAGTAACCTCCGTATCCTTAAGGCCCCCGAAACTGCATGTTGACTGTTGGATCAAAGACCACCTAGATCGATGGTGGAGCTTGTGAAAGTGACCCAAGGCAGACCCGATGCGATATTAGGGCGATTTCGATATAATTTGAAGTCCGATAAAAAGGATTTTGTCGGGTTTTTTGAATGTTTTCCTGTATATTTGGGATCTCGCCCAATACGTTAATGCGATGCGATATAACGCCTAATGACGGACCTGATAGGGATTTTAGGGGTGATTGAATGGGATTTCAAGTCCGAAAATCATGCCCGATAGTGTATTTTACAGACATTCGTTGTGTAATGGGATTTTAATTTTAGGTTTTTGCCTAAGAGAAGGCCCCGAAACCTCTGTAACCACTCCTGATCCTCATGCCATACTGTCAGCAAGCATTTTTACAGGCAATGCTACATTTTGAAGCCACAGAGCGATAGAGGCAAATGGCTAGTCGAACTGACAAGGATCAAGGAAGCCGCAGAGGCGCAGAGAGATGATGATACACAGAGAAACGACTAAGGTAGCTGAAAATCTGGAAAAGTACCTCAAAGGAGGCAGAAAGCTCAATTGTGAGTAGGCGATAGCAGAGAGAGCGAAAGATAATGTGCAGAGCAGTTGAGGGAGGCTTGGAATCACTTGGAGGTCAAGTGGAAAATCAGAGAGTAGAAAGTTGTTGAGACAGTCACTTGGAGGTCAAGCGGACTATTGAGAGCTTAAAGAAGCCAGAGCTGAAGAGCCAGAGCCAGAGCCAGAGTTGAAGAGCCAGAGCTAGAGCCAAGAGCTATAGCCAGGATCCAGTGCCAGAGCCAGAGCCGAGAGTTAGAGCGAGAGCTGAGGGCCAGAAAGTCGAGAGCTTCAAAGCTAGGGATAAGATGGTGTTTAAACCCATTGTGTTTTGTGTAAACCAATGGATATGAGCCATAGGGCTTGTAAAAGGACTTATACCATAATCCTAGAGAGCCTAGTTGAGTTGACTAAAGCTCACGGAGACATAGCCCAAGAGTTTTGGATGAAATCCTAATTAAATTACTATTCTATGTGTTTTGTTTATTGCTGCATTATTTATTGTTATATGTATTTACATATTAGCATAAACAATAGAATTTAAGGCATTTGAACAATTAAAAATAAACACGAGCATGCACCTATTTTTCAAGCACATTATTAATTCCGCATTGGTTAATCATAAAGACTTGGGAATAAATAAGCTTTGGAAGTGGGAGAGGTTCTTGTAACTTAGACAAGAAGCCTAAGAGCCCCACTGTTCAGATCAGGTGGTATAAGAGCTTGAGATTGATTAACCCCACCTTCAAAGAAGGTTATATTAGAATGTTTGATTGACAGAGCAAAGATTGCTTGTCTGAAAGGTGTTTGGGCAGTCAAGGATTGATTGTCTAATTGATTGTATGCTTGTTGCAGACTGACTATTGTGTGAGTTTTTAGAGGTGAAGGGAAAGATATTGATAGCTCAGTCCAGGAAGGACAAGAAAGAAGAAGGGTTGAAGGCATTATTCTTATCCCAAAGGACCTAAAGGCAATCCTTTAAGCACAAGAGGTTTGTTGCAAAAGGTTGTTGAATAAGCTCTTTATTAATCTTGTTTCAAGTTATTTTGTTCATTGGCATAATGATTACTTCTACAAGTGAATCCTCAAATTCTCCTTTCTTCACAATAGTATTTGATGAAGACAAGAAGAAAGACTTGTCCACCATGATGGATATGGTGAGAGAAATGTATGAGGATGGAAGGAAGAGCAACATACTTAGAGAGCAGTTGAATTCCGTGTAGGGAGAGAAGCAGATGCTTTTTGACAAATTGCAGGAAATGGAGAGGCAACTTCATATTGCAAATATGAACCTGGAAAATGCATGAGTTGGAGGCACAGCTCTTTGTTGCACAAGAAGCCTTGGTCAAGTATCAGCTTGAAGAAGAGGTAATTCCAGTTTGTCTTCAATTTCCTCTAAGAATGCTTATATTAGTTCTTTTGAAAAACAACTAGAGGCATAGGTTCCAAGCTAATGTCCAAGATGGGCTATGAAAGAAAAGGCTTGGGTAGACATGCACAAGGTATTGTTGAGCCAATAATAATTGAGGAAAGGCCCAAGTATTTGGGTCTTGTCTATGGACAAGCTTATGGAGAAAGTTCCAAAGCTACCATGAAGACCATTGAAACAACTCCAAGAAGGAGTTGCATTGCAGGTCTTCCACCTCAAGAGTGTGAAGATTGTATTCAGGAGGAATGCAATAGCTTGAAACATGATTTGCAGGATGCAGGTGTTCAAAAGCACACACTTGAACCAGAGAGTTGAGGAAACTTTGACAACCTTGAAGAGGTTGATGGTGTTCCAAAGCGAGCTACTTCTTCATTCAATTCACCTCCTCATGAAGGCAATAAAGGTGAAAGAGAAAGGTATAAATCTGGCTCTAATCATCTTCCTTTTGATTTTGCAAAGCATGATAAATTTCCACATAGATATGGGAAAATAATTACATGTTATTTTTGTGGTTTGGATAACCATAATGTTTCTAGATGTTGGAAGAGAATGGCCACATACAAGAAACTTTTGAAGGAAAAGAAGTAAGAAGCCAAGGGTCCATTGGACAAGGCAAATCATGCTATCAAGAGGATGCACATGCAGTGCACTTATTGCCATAAGCAAGGGCATCTTGCTGAAAGGTGTTTGACTCTGAATCTAGCAATGCTTCCACAAAAGTTGAAGAAAGTGGAAAGAGAAGATGGCAGAAATGAAAAGGAAGATTCCATGATTGATGTGTTTCAGGATGATTCACATGTTGATGCTGATGTGCAGACAAAGGTAGTACCTTTGAGAGGGATTGGTGAAGAATGGTTAGAGTTCTTATCCAATTGAGATTGCATGTCTATTGATGCATCTATTTCCATTTCTTTGTTAATGGGATGTGTTAGTGCTTGAGATTTCACCTCAGGCTGAGAAAGGCAAACCTTCAAGGCAACATCAAACCATTTCACCTCGTAGCTAGCCCTACGGGGTATGAGAAGGCTCTCTCTGGTCAATCTCGTTAAATTTTC
>APFE031234969.1:202410-221711 GCA_000404065.3 Pinus taeda | reverse complement strand
TTGGGTTGGGTTCAGCAGTAGTGTCATGGTTTAGCCAGAAGTAGCAGTCAGTAGCACTGAGTTCAGCAGAAGCAGAGTATATGGAAGCTAGTCTAGCTAGTTGTGAGGCCATCTGGCTTCGCAAGATGTTGTTTTGCTTATTTGGTCAGCCGTTGAGACCTTCAGTGATTTACTGTGATAATCAGAGTTGCATTAAACTCACGGAGAATCCAGTATTTCATGACAGGTCAAAGCATATCGGGATCAAATATCATTTCAACAAAGACTATGTTCAGAAGGGAGCTGTGAAGCTTGAATATATTCCCACTGATGAGTAGGCTACAGATATTCTTACCAAAGCCTTACCACGGGGCAAGCATGTCTACTTTAGAGACAAGATGGGTGTGGTGAGGAACACCTTCCTCGATAAGAGGGAGTGTTGAAATTTGGTACCGGAGGACAAGTGGTTCCTTAAGGCTTTGATCTTTGGCCTAGGGAAAAGTGTCCAAAAGAATTTAATTTTTCTCCTAAAGTGACTTTATAATTTTTATAAAGTTAAATCTAATTGAAAAGTGACTTTAAGTGATAAAATTACTAAAGTTTAATTTTAAAGTGACTTAATAAAGTCAATGTAAAATTAGAAAGGAAAAGTGGCTTTGGAAATAAATGACTAAGTGGGTCTTTATTAAAGTGGGGTGAATTAAAAAATAGAAAGTGAGATTTAAATGAGCATTTAATCTCAGTCTTAGATCTCAATTAATTTCAACCATTGGATTTAGGGGCTCCCCAAAAGTCACTTAGGGTTAGATTAAAGGAGGAAAAGGAGGAAAAGGTCATTCATTCTTTCATGGGCAGATTGAGAGAAGGAGAGCAAGAGAGCAAGGGAGATTTATGGACAGGGAGGAGAATGAGACATCAGCTTGGCACACATTCCAAGGTAGCATTTTAGCAAATCCGTATAGCTGAGTTAGCACACAGTGAAAGGCAAAATTTGGGCACGATTTTGTAGAAATCCGTACAGCAAGTGCACAGAAATCGAGGAGTAGAAATCCATATAGCAAGTGGTTGTACCTTGGCACGCAAATCGAGGCAAATTTGTATAGCTATACCGCTGGTTTTTTTCTACACAGAAATCAAGGAAATCTGTATAGCGTATTTATGGCAGTTTGCATGGTTTTCTAGGCAGGCCGTACAACAACATTTAAAGCTGAAATTGGGCACAAAAATCGAGGAGGCCGTACATCATTTATTGCTGTTTTGTTTTGTTGTTTCCAAGTTTTTCCAGTTGGCTGTGAGGCACGAAAAACGAGATAAGTTGTAAAAGTTTGCTTGCTGATTTTTTGCTGAATATTTCTCACTATAAAAAGCATTTTCCAGAAATAAGAAGGAGCTTTCGAACTGGTTTTTCCCAAGAGTTGTAGGGAGTTTTTTCAGGGTCACCTTGACCAAAAATCACTATGTTTTAAATGTGTTTAATGGCTGTTTGTATGTGCTGATTTTTATTTCTGCATTTTCCAACATTCTGTAAAATTTCCAGAATTTGTGTTTTCAGCAAAATTTATTTTTTTCAATTGTTGAATGTATGGATATGGGAAATGGGATTTAACTATTTTGGAGAAATAAGATGAAACTGAAAACCGGGGTGGGAAATGAGAAATTTTTACATATAGTTCCATCTCTAAATGCTATCACCTATTTTGAAAATAAATTGAAATTAGACATAAGTAGGGTCCATGTTTGCCTTATACTCAATAAAATTAGTGCAACATACAATTTTTTCATACTTTTTACTGAAGCACATTATGGTTAGAGATGTCTATGCAGGTCACGACCTTGACCTTTTCTTCAACAAAACACTACATTTTACAATAGAAAACAGTAACATGGCCAACACAAGGAACCCAATGAATCCCACCTAAAACAAAGAGCATCTTGTGATTCCATTAAACCATCATTCATGTCTAGCCATGAGAGCAAATATTGAGCCAATAAGCTATGGAAGAATTTTAACAGGGAGATCACACCCTTGTTTATGTTAGAGTATCACAATTACTCCTTCAAAGTGATGGATCTAAATAAGTAGATTGGACAAAAATCATTTATATTTTGAGAGGAAATAGGCTATCATGATGCAATGGAAATGAACTAGATAAGTTTTTAATCTTGTCAAAAGGAAATGTCTTTAACTGTTACAAAATACAATGGATGTTACTATTGATGCTTGCTTCTCACTTATATAATTTTTGAAGATATTATTTGTATACAAGACGATGCAAACACTTGGGAGCTCAAAAGACATAAAATTTCAAACATTAAAACAAAGTTCGTTATCATACAAAATATATTTAGAATATCTTGAATATAAGAATATCCATTATAAGATAAAAAACAATTTTATAAAATGTTTGAGTATATGTGAAATTATGAAAATTGCAAATGAAGGCCACATATATATACCTAGGGAGTTCCCTTTCATGGGTAATCATGTCCCTTTGAAACACATCCTTTCATTAATGCTAATTATTATTATTATTATTATTATTATTATAACTATGTTCATAACATTGCATTTTCCTTAGAAATGATTTGTCCTCAAAGCATGATGAAAAGACTTGATATATTTTTATGTCTCATATTGTCTTTGCATCTTTCCCAAGTCTTGGAACTATAACCTTCGATGATACAAGATGATATGAACTTCTAATTTATGGTACAAAATTGTTGCGTTGTGAAATGATCCAACCATCCTAAATAACTTTTTTGTGGAACCTTATGATTATTTGATACTTGAAAGGAATTGTTATTATAAGACTTAATTCTCCTGACATCAACATTCTTCGAAACATAAGTTTGTTGTTTTGTCCCAAGTGATTGAGATAGGGTGATTGGTTGAAATGTCTACTCTTATGATTTGGGTGTGGATAAAGAGTTCATGTGACTTGATTTTCGCTTATCATGTTTGTGGTGGTTTTTCGATTTTCGTCATGTATATGATTAACTGCATGAACAAATGTTGCTTGGTGGTAGACCACAAAATCTTCACTTGGCATTTTTGTTGTTTGTACTTCCGAGTTTGAGTATGTCTTTACTTTAATTGGATTCAATGTTTTTTGAATTGTTAGGTTGTTGGGATATGTATTTGTTCTCTTCTCCTCAACTTGGACATTTTTACTTGAAGACTTCGATGCTTCTATCTAAATAGGTTGTTACATTTTTTTTCTAATGATTGTTTTGTAACCTTGGACTTCTTGACTTATGCAAGTAATTTCTAAACATGATATTTTAAGTGTTGAAATAACTTTGTCAAATTCTTTTGCATTCTTGATATTGACTTCTGACTTTTGTGTTTGGTTATCTTTGGTATATCTTTCAAGTCTAACTCTTTCTCTATGTTTACTATGAAGGTACCCGGTTTTTTGAACCAAGGTAAAATGATAATTATGTTGTTTTTTGTTCAAACACAGTTACAACAATGAATTGAGATGTACATTCATAATCATCAGCTATTACTTTTAAGTCCTTAATTTCATATTGTTCTTGCGAAAAAATATCTTCTCTTGCACCTATATTTGATTCTAAAATTGATAATTGACTTTTCAAATTAATATTCATGTAATTTTTTTCTTTGTTCATGTTAGTAATGATATTAATCTATTTTCTTTGAATACTTCAACTTAAGGAGATACTATGCAACATGATGAAATTGAATAATATCTATGAGAAGATTCTCCTTCAACTTATTAAAATTGATTCTTGTTCCACCAATGGTTAACCTTTTCCTTCAATAATAATAAGGCTTCTAAAACTTTTCAACTTTAATTGATAACTCTTAACTTCATTTTTTTTACTTATTTTGTTTTTCAAACCTAGTGGGATAACATTTTTTTAACAAATAGGGTTGTAGTAATTGCACCCTAATGATCTGTATTCAAAGGAATATTTAAAGTTTTAAGATTATACGTGACTATACAAAGCCAGTGTCACATGAAAAATTATAAAAGTTGATGATACATTTGGTAAAAATGCTATTGAATGATTGGCAATGATGTGAGTTTTTGGAAACAATAATTGAAAACCACATCCCCCTACACAGCAATCACGACTTGCAATGGATTGTATAAACAATTATTGGGGATGGTACGAATTGTGCGGTCAATGCATGGCTTGAATGATGGTTATCTATAGGTAGAATGTGTGTGTGGGATGACTGGGAAATCGCTACAAACGGTAAAAATTGTGCAGCTGATTGTATAGCTTGAATGGTGGTTATCCGTAGGTGGAATAGGGACTAGAGGCAGTGGTGGCTACATAAAGGGGAGTTGGTGGAGACAACAATGGCGACTATGAAAGAGCAAAGACTAGCAACATTGGTTGCACAAAGAGGAGTTGGCGGCGACTGTGTAGGAGTGGAGACCGACAGGGACTCTAGGCAAAGGGGAGACTGACAGTGGTTGTGTAGGAGGGGAGCCCAGTTTTCACGTTCATGGGTTGCAAGTATGACAACCATGACTAGTATCAATTGGCTACAAGATAATTATATGAACCACTTCGTGCAAGAAATTGCAACGAAATCACGACGACAGTGGGTTGTCGCTGCTCAATATCCACAATTTTTCCTAGTGTTTGTTTTTTTCTTCCTTTTTATTTATTTTTAATATATATGTTTGTGTGTGTGGGTGGGTGTGGGGGTGGGATAAATATATCTATCCCTTCTCTCTTCTCTCTCTTCTTTCTTTCCTTAATATATAATCTTTTTATTTTATTTTATTTTCCTTGTTAATGACCAAGGGCCTAAAGATCAACAAGCCCTACAAAGGGGAGAAACTTCAAAAATCTCTCTAGGGCTTACAACAATGAAATTTTGACCAAGGGTTGATAACCAAAGGCTAGGATCGAAGAATGAAGCTTTGATACCAAATGTTATGAACAAGTTCATGATTGCACACAATATATTTAGAATATCTAGAATATAAGAATATCCATCATAAGATAAATGATATTTATATATAGAATGTTTGAATACAAGTGATGTTATGAGAATTACAAATGAGGGCCCCATATAAATACCTAGGGAGTGCCATTTCATAGGCAGTCATATCCTTTGAGATATATCTTTTCATTATTATTATTATTATATAATTATATTCCTAACATTGACGAAACCTTTATAGGTCCCTTGAACAATAACCTTACACAATAACAAAAACATTGGCTAGCAAATTTGGACAAAATAGAATAAAATAAACATCCTTGGTATAGTGAAAAGGATAATTCTAAATCATTACTGCGAAGTTTTAGTACCCAATTAAAGTTTGGCACTACGTACCTACATCAATAATTCTTTAAACATACATTGATACCGATTATAAATTTATTTGAAAATGGACAAAATACAGACCATGCAGCGATCAAAATAAGCAAAAAATTCAGTCCTCTGGGAATTAGATCTTGACCTCGAGAAAAATGACAAGCTTCAAGATCTTTTGTATTTTCCCTTGTCAGACATGTTAATGGTGGTTCAATAATCGTATCGGAATCTATACAAGTACATTAAAATGCATACATACAAAAACTTTTCTTCAGCCTACAGCACCTTTAAGCTGCTAAACAGAAACTAAACTCGGAAACAAACCTGACAACATAGCTAACACAAATTCCATAAGCCCATAAATTGAAAGATTATCTATGAAAGTCAACCAAAATAAAAGTTCAAGAGCTATACATAATGGCTGAGATAACTTTGTAAAACTGAATCTTTATTGCAAAAATGTTTCTAAAACAATGAAATAAATACAATTTGTAGCCGTTACAAAACCCTTAATCAAGAGTCAAATAAAATCTAGGAATCCTATTTGGATCTGGAGAAAATAATAAATTAGCAGGTAAATTCCGTTACCCCTTCTTGTTAGGCTTGTAAAATATTCTTTATACATTAGAGAACAGGCCAAATTACATTACAATGTACTCACAGGAGGCAATCTCCCTTCAGCCTCAGAGTTGGACCAGGGTGCTCATTTTTCAGCACCTATATTCAAACTTGTTCTACAGCAGCAAAACACAAAATATGAATAACATAAAAATCTGTTTAACTGTAGTGGTTCATAATCATAACGAAACAGAATACAATATATATCCCCAAAATAGAGCAAAATTGCCCATCAATTACAATAAAATATGTAGAAACTTGAAGGTAATGATGCATTTTACAATCCAGCATTTGCATCAATCAGGAAAGACATGGAACGAAACTATAACTCAAAACTCTAGAACAGCATAAATTAATATTAAGATGACTACTAGGTATTGTAGCCAATCATGCCACAATATGTCAGAACCAAAGGCGCTTCAGTACAAAGTTTCTTTATTTCTGGAAAACCATAAAACTTCAAAACAAGGTAATATTAGGTCCAGATGTGGCAGTATGAAACAAGAAAACAACCGGAGGCACTATAGTTTCTAAAATAGTTACAAACTTACAAGTAGTCAGTCAACTAAACATGCTTCATGCAGTTTGGACCTTAGCTTCTAAGAAAAGCTTACTTAACATATCAGAACACACAGATTACACCAAAGTGAGTTGTAAGACAGAAATTGATTTGGGGATTTTTGAAATGTGTCTCAAAACACTTTGAATTGTGGAACATATCAAATGGTTGGAATTCAGCAACAGAACTAAAGACACAGGAGAAATTTAATGGCCATGCAATATCCAATCTTTCCTCCCTGATTGAGACTTCAACATCTAATGGCCAAAGCGCTGATAATTGCATATGAATTCAACTCTCACATATAAGCTTTATGGAGAAATTAAAATAATTGATCTCAAATGTTAAAGTAAATCATTGGAAATTGGAACAAGCTATTTGTTTGCATTACATTATGATATCAAAGACAATTTCCTCAAGAAGTCTTTTGTAATACCCCCTTTTAATGACATCTAAATATTACAAATGTCAAATTGTATGCACATATTAAAATGTGTGGACCAGTGAATCTAACATTTGTTAGAGGCTTGGGCTCTACATGCTTTAATAGTTGGGAGTCTGGGACCAGGCCCAGTATTTTCCCGTTTGTCTTTATCTCAATCCTTCATTGATGAGAAAAGCGCACACAGAAAAACAAAAGGAAACTTGCTAATGGTGGTGAGAATGTGGGGTTGTTGCAAGTGGCGGGATGTCAGAACTTGTTGAAGAGTGGGATCCTGTTACCCTAGTCAGAGGCCACTTTAGTAAGATATTATTGGATGCCATTAAGGATAAAACGATGACCCCATGGTCATGCCATGATCAAAATCCGTGAACCCAGACCCGTGAGATAGATATCAGAGGACTACACAAGTTGCCAACTTGTGCTTGAAGTCACCCATGTTTGAGACATCACCAACTTGTGACTGAAGTTGCTCAAATTTGAGACTAAAGGAAGCCCCCATGAAGAATATAGCACTTCCTCTAATGTAAAAGCATGCATGAGACCACTCCACATGAGAATTGAACAAAACCTCCATTTATAGGATGAGAAATGTCTGCCTCTGTGAAAAGAGACATCCGTACAAGGATATTGTCCGTAGGAATTGAAAGAGATAGACAACCATGATTTAACATAGTCGTACAACACGGGGATAGAACATAATGCTTTGGGGACACAGGAGAAAGCTGTACTATTGTTGCAGCTTATGAACCACATAAAAGTTTATAGGAAGAATTAAATACATTTTTTTGAAGCAGAATCTCAAGCAATCTTATTGTGGTTGAACCCATTCCAAGCCAAGTCAAAAAGGACTCACTGTGTGTCCATATTGTGTGTAGTAAGAGGTGTTTAACAAAATGCTTGAACAAGGGGGTGGGCGGGCAGAGGGGGAAGTGTTGAAGAATCTAGGGCACACATAATTAAGTTGATTCTTTGTTACATGATAACAATTTGTGAAGTATTTATACAATTTATCTTAGCTTGATGTTTCCATTATTATTAGTGTGTGTATGTTAGCTTCATCAAACTGCTATCAAGACAAAAGAGACAAGAACACAAATATTTGGCTTTCTGTCAGGGCCAAAACCTCTCCCTCTAGGAGAGGAAAACCCACACAAAATTATTCTTATAGAGATTCCATTGACGAATACCAATACCATGACCCTTGACACATTCTGCCTCTCCAAGACCAAGACATCAATCCTCTTTCTTGAACACTGCTGAGATCATTATCTTGCTGTTCCTCTGACACCATTGCATCACCAAGAAATTCATTGCTGTAGCAATATCATTGCTACACAATGGCTGCCTTTTGAGACTATCACTGAGATAATCTTCTGCACCCATGAAGATCACGACAGCACTTTACTGTACTGCCTCTTTCCTTATGCTTAGACTGTAATAATCATGTTAATACTTCTTATGATCCTTGTCATTGTGACTGCCTCTGAGATACATATTCATATCAAGATCACTAGGTGACTATTGAGACTGTATGTCTCCTTTTGCAGGGATGCCGAGAATCAGTGTCATCACCGAAACCCACTTCATCAACCTGGTTAAGCTGAGACAGTAATATATATATATATATATATATATATGAGACAGATAGCATTCAAAATGATCTTCATTGATCCGAGAGAGTAGATCTATCACTGCTGTTCATTGTGTCTAGTATGCTACAGGGATATCATTGAGATCTATAATATATATGCCACGACTGCTCCTTGTCATGTGAGATCAATCCATCACTGTAATGCAGAGACTGTCATTATAAGGATTAGGTCTATGCTGAGAATGTATATAGCTCAGACCTTATGCCAATACAGTATCCTTATCCGAGATCTTCTCTGCCTCATCCATCCGAGTTCTGTGCCTTCAATTCATAAGTATGCCGAGGTGAGATCTCTGCTCCAGAACTTAGATCAATGCTGCGTCCTTATTCATGCATCGAGATCTGGCCATGACTATGCCGAGAGTATCTATCCCAGAACGCATGTCAATACTGTATCTATATCTGCAGTCTTCTCTGCTCTATCCATTCGAGAACTTCCCCTTCAAATCACAGCTATGCCGAGAGTAGATTAGCCCGGGTTCATCTGCTCCTTATACCCATCCGAGGTAGCAGTTGAACCCTAGATTTATCTCTCCATTTATGTGGATCTCTGCTCCTTCAATCACCCGAAAATTCAGAGGAATGTGAGTTTTTTTTGTTCATTCTGCGCTGACCCTAGATGGGTATTTATAGTGGTTTGTGCCATATATTTGAGCCGACGTGTCTTTCATTTATTTAATTAATTCTATTTGGAGCCGACCTGAAGAATTTCTTCTTGTTTTCGCTTGCAGACTTCTTGGTCTTTGGAGGGCTTCTTCACAACTTTGTATTTACATAAACTCATGAAGAGTTTCAATACATATGACATGACTCTTTGACATATAAATAAATCCTAAAAACATCAAGAAGAAGTCTTTCATCTAGTGGCACTTCTTGCTCAGGAAACCCATGTAGCAAGACATACAAAAATTATTTATTTCCTTTTATTACATCATTTACAAAGATCATGTCATTATGAAGATCAGACCTAGTTACACTTTCTTCAACAGGAAGGGGTGCACACGGAGCTGCACAAGGGGGACGTGTAGGAGCACCCCCAAATTTTAAGGAAATTCAAGGGGGATGAGGAAATGCTAGTGTGTGTGTGTGTGTGTGTGTATGTTCTATGCTTAGAGCAATTTTACTTCAATTTCTTTATTAGCCCAATATCAATATCCAGTTTACCAATCACATCATGATAGTAAAATGTAGATAGAACATAAACAATAATAGTAAAAGGCAAGTCAAGACAAGAGCACACAAGATATGGCACCAACTTGTGAAAATTCCTATCCTCAAGAAACCCCTACTGAAGCAAAACTGAATTTACTTCTCCTACTTGATTTTAATATACATTATAAAGTTATTTTATGAATACTAAAGTAAATTACTTCTGCAACCTACACTTCTTTAAATTTGATTACATGAAATAGAAAATTGAGCAAAGAACAAGATACATTAGAAACAATTATTTTTGGACATAGTCCTCGGAGAAACCCAATGCGGGAAAATCGGTGCAACAGTTCTGAGGGTTTTCTATTATTAAGCAATAATTCTGAATTCAATGCTGGATGCCCTCCCGACAATCCAGTGATAGAGAAAATATAATGGTGGAAAATTGAGTGAGTTTGCCTCACTTCACTTGGCAGATCCGGGTTCATCCGACAGCAGAACTGGCTAACCCCGACTATCTCTGCGCTGGCCTTGCGTAGGACCTACGTCAATGTTACAGGCTCTGTGTCGGCTTCTACACTGTCTCTTCTACCTCTGGAACTTTTGCGTCAACCTCTATCGGCTGTTCGGGCAGCTCCTCAGAAGTTTCAAATTTTTGCGTGGAGGGCAGCTTCTGCTCTGCGCTGGCCCTTTTGGCTTTGCGTTAGACCTGCGTGGGCCTAGATTGCTCCAGCATCAATCCCTCTAGATGCTACGCTGCCTCCACTAGTGGCTATCTACCTCTCTGCCCCGTAATCCCGAATTATCCCTGCCTCTCTGTTGCAGAATGATCCAGTTCGAATTCTTAGCTTCCTAGCCCCAAAAATCAAACTCTGATCAATTCGTTCTCTCCGTGTGTGTTTATAAATGAACCCCAAGCCTCCTTATACTTTTCTCGTTGAAACTTTAATGATTGAGATCAAGTCTCTAATCAACGACTAATATTAAAACTTGACTTGATCTGCTTTCTAGAACATTCTCACCCATATTTCGATTAATACCCATTAATACTTTAATATTCCTAAGTTTAGACTTAGGAACCCCATTAAAAATATTAATTATGTTAATAAAATACAATCCAGGTGGAATTTCACCAAATGATTTCTGGGTTCTTTAAAACTCCTGTGCCTTAGCCTCTCCAACATTTTTCATGGCTATAGCACATTTGATGCTACCAAAAACTAACACCCTCTTAGCGAGGAAAGTGCTCTAGCAATAATGTCCAACTGCATGTTGCTTTGTCTCTGAAGCATCTCCTTTCTGCACTGTTGCTGCCACCAACACTGTGCTGCTGTTTCTACTGTACTGTTTCCCATGATACTGCCACTGTTGCATTTGTACTACAGCTCCCTCTGCATCTGCTGCTAACACTGCCACTGCTAGCTCTGCATTGCGTCATTTTCCAATTGCTGCTGCTCAACAACAGAAAAGCATCCAAAATTTCTGAACTAACTGTGTTCAGCATAATACCATGTGAATGTTGGAATCTGACTGCTACTAGACTCTGACCCTTTGAATCTTCTATGCTGCTACTAACTTCTGCACTGTTGCCAACCTTGCTCTATGCTGATCAGTCTTTGGTCTCAGGCTACTGCATCTGTCTCTCCAAACAACCCACTGTATCATTTGACACTAAGTCCATCTTGCTATTGCTGAATCTCGGGCTCCCATAGCAAGGAATTGATCTAAGAGGTGGACACCTGAAGGATCCTACCCACATATAGGCCTCCCGACTATAGTTCAATATCGACCCATTTCACTCTTGGAGATGCATGGGCACTCATGGAAAACTCATCTTCATCAATTTTTGCTGGAGCAGCCTTAGGATCATGTTTTTCATTCTTATCCTTTTGCTTCAAATGACACTAAGATGCAAAGTGGTCCATCTTGACACATTTGAAACATTTCACCTTCAAAATGCCCTTCTTCAGCTTCTGCTTCTGCTGTCCCTTTGATGCTAGAGCCGCGTTCTCCTCCTCCTCCTTGGTCTTCGTGCCACTCCCACTGCTGCCATTGAGGTTGACCTTAACTAGATCCCTCCTTAATTCTTCTTGTTGAAGGGCTGCCCACATCTACTCCAATGAAGGTAGTCTTTCCCTGCCCAATATACTTTGGACAAAGACTTGCCATTCATCTGAGACTCCATTCAGGGCCGTCCTTACCATTGCGGTAGACTGAGGAGCAGGTTCCACTGCAGCAAGCTGGTCTCTGGTGTCCTGAAGACGTTGAAGATAGGAGTTAACCCCTTCTCCCTTCTGCATCAATGTCCATTGCAACTTTTGTTCTAAGTACATCTTCCGCTATTCGGAAGAACCTTCATACAGTCAAGACAAAGCTTCCAACATTTCTCGGGCTGTATCTTTGCCCTGCAAGTGTGAGACCACATGATCTTGAACTCTATCGAGTATGAACCTCTTCGCCTTCCCCTGCTCAACCTTGTACTTCTTCTTCTGAACGTTGTCCGCAAGAACATCCACAACACTCTTGATGTAAGTTTCGAGATCATACTTCTCTAGAACAACTAAGATTCTGGTCGTCCATATGACATAGTTGTAAGCTCCTTCCAACCTGTCCTGATCTTTGAGCCCATGTGATGCCATCTCACCAAAACTATCGAATTGACTCCTCTAGTCACTACTCAACACTGATTTGCTGTCCGGCAAGTGAAGAATTCAGACTTTTGGCGAGAAAAGTCCTTTGAGGAGAAAATTCCCCTTTTATGTGTCTTCGCTCTTTTCCAATAGATTTCTGCCTTGCCAGAAACTGCGTCCTTCAAGCACTGCGCTGAGGCTCTACGTCACTCCCTCTGCCTCTACAAACTCACGAACTGGAAATCTTACCTATGTGTCTACTCTCTCAGAGAGAGATTTCCTCACAATCTCTACTTCCCGGCAAGGACTGCGCAATCCCTTCAAGGGGATTCGAATTGTTGCCAAATGCAGCTTTTAGCCTCTCTGCTCTTCCTGTTTAAAAATGAACGTTCTAATACCATGTGAAAATTCCCTCAAGGAACCCCTATTGCAGCACAACTAAATTTACTTCTACTTGATTTTAATATACATTATCAAGTTATTTTCTGAATACTGAAGTAAATTGCTTCTACAACCTACACTTTTTTAAATTTGATTACATGAAACAAAAAACTGAGCAAAGAACAAGATACATAGGACACAATTATTTTTGGACAAAATAGTCCCCAGAAAAACCTAATGCAGGAAAACCAGTGCAACAACTTTGAGGGTTTTCTATTATTAAGTAGTAATTCTGAATACAATGTTGGATGCCCTCCCGACAATCCAGTGACAAAGAAAATATAATGACGGAAAACTAAGTGAGATTAACTCACTTCACTCGGCAGATCCCGACTGATTCGGCAGCAGAACTAGCTAACCCCGACTATCTTTGCATTGGGCCTGCGTAGGCCTTGCATCAACCTTACAGGCTCTGCGTCAAGCCTACGTGGGCCCAGACTGGCCCAACATCAGTCCCTCTAGATGCGGCGCTGCCTCCAATAGTGGCTCTCTGCCTCTTAGCACCATATTCCCGAACTATCCCTACCCCTTTGTTGCAGAATGATCGCTTAGTTCAAATTCTCAGTTCCGTAGCCCCAAAAATCGAACTCTAATCAATTCGTTCTCTCTGTGTGTTTCTAAATGAACCCCAAGCTTCCTTATACTTTTCTCGTTGAGATTTCAATGACCGAGATTAAGTCTCTAATCAACGACTAAGATTAAAACTTGACTTGATTCGTTTTCTAGAACATTCTCACCCATATTTTGATTAATACCCATTAATACTTTAATTTTCCTAAGTTTAGACTTAGGAACCCCATTAAAAATATTAATTATTTTAATAAAATACAATCCGAGTGGAATTTCACCAAATGATTTCTAGGTTCTTTAGAACTCATGTGCCTTAGACTCTCCACCAATTTTCATGGCTAGATCACATCCGATGCTACCAAAAACTAACACCCTCTTAGTGAGGAAAGTACTCTAGTAATAATGTCCAACTACACGCTGCTCTGTCTCTGAAGCATCTCCTTTCTGCACTGTTGTTGCCACCAACACTGTGCTACTGCTGCTACTGTACTGCTGCCCATTACACTACCACTGCTGCATCTATACTACAACTCCCTCTGCATCCGCTGCTAACACTACTACTGCTAGCTCTACACTACGTCATTTTCCAATTGCTGCTGCTCAACAACGGAAAAGCATCCAAAATTTCTCAACTAACTGTGTTCAGTATAATACCATGTGAATGTTGGAATATGACTGCTACTAGACTCTGACCCTCTAGATCTTCTGCGCTGCTACTGACTTTTGCACTGCTGCCAACCTTGCTCTGTGTTGATCAGTCTCTGGTCTTAGGCTATTGCATTTGTCTCTCCAAACAACCCACTGCATCATCTGACACTAAGTCCATCTTGCTACTGCTGAATCTTGGGCTCCTGTAGAAAGAAATTGATCCAAGAGGTGGACTCCTAAAGGATCCTGCCCACATATAGTCCTCCCGACTACAGTTCAATATCACCCCATTTCCCTCTTGGAGATGCGTGGGCACTCATGGCAAACTCATCTTCATCAATTTTTGTTGGAGCAACCTTAGGATCATGTTTCTCATCCTTATCCTTTTGCTTTAAAGGACACTCGGATGCAAAGTGGCCCATCTCACCACATCTGAAACATTTCACCTTCGAAATGTCCTTCCGCTTTTGCTTCTGCTGTCCCTTTGACGCTAGAGCCGCGTTCTCCTCCTCCTTGGTCTTCGTGCCACTCCCACTGCTGCCATTGAGGTTGACCTTAAGCAGATCCCTCCTTAATTCTTCCTATTGAAGGGTTTCCCACATCTCCTCCCATGAAGGTAGTCTTTCCCTGCCCAATATACTTTGGATGAAGACTTGCCATTCATCTGAGACTCCATTCAGGGCCGCTCTTACCATTGCGGTATACTGAGGAGTAGACCACACTACAACAAGCTAGTCTCTGGTGTCCTCAAGATGTTGAAGATAGGAGTTAATCCCTTCTCCCTTCTGCGTTAATGTCCGCTGCAACTTTTGTTCTAAGTACATCTTCTGTTGTTCAGAAGAACCTTCATACAATGAAGACAAAGCTTCAAAAGTTGTATACGCAGTGGAAATCTTTAAAATATTTCAAAAACGTAAATGTCCATTGTAAGACATATAACTATATATTGAATATTGTATAAGAATTGATATGAGATATGAGATGATTACAAATGAGAATGAGGGCCTGCTTATATACCCTAGTTAGGTGCCCTTTCATGAGTGGTCATGTCTCTAAAACATGCCTCTTCATTACTAATTAACTAACCATTAGTTAATTACTTATTATTTATTATTATTATATTTATATTTATTATTTTTATATGAATTATATTCATAACACCCTTGTTGGAGATTCCTTTGATAGCTCCGCTGACACCCTGGGGGAGAGAGTGGGGCACACACCCATAGGGCCATCCATTGACGAGGTGCTAGGGGACACAGAGGTGCCATCCGTTGTTGAGGTATACATTGATGAGGTGTTCAGTGTTGCGTTTGAGTTTTCAGGTGATAACAACACACAACAGGTCGATGAGGTTCCAAGAGACATATCCACCTTTGATGAGATGCCGATAGATATAGAGGCATCCAGATTTGTGACAAAGTTTCTAGACGGTAGCTACCTATTGCTGATTGTTGAGGATGTTATGCATGATGAGCTATCTTTGGAGGGGTAGTTAGTGGCTCATGTTGAGCCCATGGTGGAGAAGGATGAGTAGCCATCCTTGGAGTCAACCATCGATGAGGAACAATTAGGTGCACCGACAGCTAGCAGAGTTTCCGTGCTTTCATATGGCAGTCCCCTTCAGGCATACATCAATGGGGCTTGTAGCATTATTGGGCTGCCTCCTCGTGTTGGTGAGAGAGAGTCAACGTTACCTATGCAAATTACATGGTTTGGCTAGACTAGCAAGATGATGCGACACGAGTTTCCCAGGTTGCAACAATTGCGGGATGGAGGACTTGTTCTGTGTATGGTTGTTTGTGCATTCAATCTCTCTCTCGGGGTTGGATGGAGAGAGATATTGAGTTGGTAACCGGTGGAGTTGGCTAGGAGGTTAGATGCATCCATGGCCACAGATCAGCAAAGCCTATGGATTACCAAAAGGACTCGAGGGCCAAACTGTTATTGGAATCCAGATGGGATTCTCCATCACATCGTGGAGTCAGTAGGTGATGGTAGTAGCTACATGATGGACTCGGTGGTTGGGTGCACACACCTTTTCATATCCCCTTCAAAGTTCCTGACAGGAGAGATGGCAGAGTTCATGAGTTGTCATGGCATGTTGGGCGTACATGGGTTTATAAGATGATTAGCCTACTCTGGCAGGAGTTGGTAGGAGGAGGTGGCATCGACAAGCCACCAGATAGGGTATTTTATGGAGACCATGCTCTCTCACTGGTACATTGGACACAAGAGCTACTGAGGATAGGATTAGTACTGTCATTCACGTTAGCATGTGAAGAGTTAGGCTGCTCAAGTCTATCTTAGAGCAGTTTACTTCTTTTTTTCTTATTAGCCACAGATTAGCAATCACATATACATTAAGTAAAGTGCAGATAGAACATTAAACGATCAACAGAAAACAAGCCAAGACAAGAGACACAAGATGTGGTGGCTAGGCAGGGACAAACCCCAATGCGGGGAAACCCTTTGATCAAATCTTCTTTTATCTTCAATAGTTCAGTAGAGAGAAATAGTACAAAATCAGAATTCTATAATTTTATATCAACAGCAGCAAACCCTAGATCACCAAAGTCAAACTTGGTCAAACGAGTTGAAATTGACCTCCAATATGCAATTTCTGGTCAACTAGCCTTCGAACAGCCTGAAGAAACAACCCTTGAACAACCCCAAAAACACAGTGAAACTTCTATTGACTAAAGTCTACCTACTACCCAAAACTAGGGCAGTCAACGCTGGTCAAACCTGTGGACGAACTGCCTCGATTTTTGTGCCAAAATCTATAGCTTGCCTAGGAGAAGCAGCCACACCAAAATTACACCCTTGATGAGTCAACACTTGGTCAACGCAGGTCAAAGAGACCTTCAATAGCTTTTGCGTCCTCCTTGCCCTAATGCGTCCTCCCCATCTGTGAGCTGCTCCTTGTATAACCCAAAGCTAAGGAGAGAGAGAAAAGAATGAGTGAGATGAGATGATGAGAAAATGAATCAACCTCTCTTGTATTTAAATGATTCAATGGGCATGTGTGCCACACATTTAACTGCTGGTCGACCTTGACAATTTGTCAAGTAAATACAAATAAATTCATATCTCCATAAATACTTGTCGGAATCGGATGATCTTTAGATCAATCCTACACCTCTCGACAAGAGGAATCTAGGAAAAATATCAGCTGCCATAAATAAGGTGACCCACATGGAGTTTGGCCCTAGTTGCCAATTTTAACACTCCCTCTCAACTAGAGAGAACTCCATATGCAATCCGTCTAACCGTTAGTACTATCCCAGCCATCAAATGCACTTCCCTGCTTTTCTCTGCTTTGCTCTACTCGAACTATGAAGAAGAAGAAATGATCGAGGATGTATCATACCATCCTCCACTGACCCAAAGTCAGTGTCAGAGCATGTCATACCACTCTCACTGATCCCATATCAATGGAGGTCATCCTAGCATAGGGAGTACATTAGATACAATGATGCGTCCATCAATAGTACTACTAATGGTCCCTAACCCTATTTCCCTACTCACTGATCAGATGAGAGGTACTTCCCATGAGTCCCAAACTGCATGGGTAGGATGCCTCGACAGGAGAATGAATCATCCTGTCCAACAGTCGCCATATGAGAACTAATCATCCTGACCCACAGGAGAACTAATCATCCTGTTCCATAGTTGCCATGAAGAACTAATCATCTTGGCCCACAGAAGAACTAATCATCCTATTCCACAGTCGCCACGGGGTGTCACAAGGGAAGGTTGAGCCTTTCACCCTATACATAGTGCACCACCAGGGGATGGTGAGTCGCCCTGTGGTCGCATGTTGCTCCAAGAAGTACCCCGCACCCCCCTAGAGCTCCTAGAGCTCAATACATCATACTCGACCCTCATAAAAGGGTCTCTGAATGACACCAAGTCGTTCTCGGAAAGTCAAGAATTTGACCTTTCCAAGGGGCTTCATCAAAATGTTGGCGACCTGTTCATCTGTACCGATATGTTGGAGCCTTATTACTCCCCGCTGCACCATATCCCGAATATAGTGGTACCTGATATCGATATGCTTGGAGCGATCATGAAATATGAGATTCTATGATAAACAAATACCGCTCTGGTTGTCACACAGGATCACGGTGGTATCCTATGTAAATCCAAACAACTCATTGAAGAGCTTTTGCAACCAAACCGCCTCATAGGAGGCCATACTAGCAGCAGTGTACTCTGCCTCGACGATGCTTAAAGCCACCAACTTCTACTACCTGCTCATCTAGGATATCGGGGTAGATCCCAAAGAGAAACAACACCCGGAAGTGCTCTTTCGGTCCACCACACTGCCTGCCCAATCAGCATCTGTATATCCAAGTAGTCTCACATCTCCGACATTGTATCTCGACCCATGAGTGATTGTGCCATGAAGATATCTCAATAGATTCTTGGCACCAATCCAATGTGTGTGGTGAGGCTCAACCATATGTTGACTCAACGTGTTGACTGCAAAGCATATATCCGAACGAGAGTTCACCAAGAACATCAATGCTCCGACGAGTTGACGATACTCGGTAGCATTTCGTAAAACAAGTCCGACAGCACTACTGCTTGACTTCTTGAAGTCAAGCTCCAACGGGGTAGTCACGGGCTTGTAGTCCACCATACCGAATCTCTCCAATATTTTCACCACGTATTTTCCTTGAGATAGGAAAACCTCCCCTGGTTTTTGCCAGAATTCCAGTCCTAGGAAATAGTGCATCAGTCCTAGGTCTTTCATCTTGAATTCAAAAGCCAAATCCCTCTTACATTTGAGAATGAGAGGGTCTGCACCTGTTAGAAAGAGGTTGTCAACGTACAACACTAGCATGACAGGTTTGTCATCTTCAACCTTAAAGTAAAGGTTAGGGTCAACTTCACTCCTAGTGAATCCCAACTTCATCAGGTAGCTATCGATCCTCTCATACCACGCTCAGGGTGCCTACTTTAGCCCATAGAGGGCTTACTTCAATCTGCACATGTGAGATTCTCGATCATGAACCTCAAATCCTTTGGGTTGCTCCACATAGACCTCCTCTTTGATCGAACCATGCAAGAATGTAGTCTTGACATCCCATTTGATGTAGGTTCCATCCTTGCGAAGCAGCAAGGTCTATGATTGAGTGAATGGTGGTATATCGGGCAACAGGGGTGTTGACTGCTGGAGTAGCACCTGACGATTATTTGACGACTCCATGCCCAAGGATCATCCCGAAGACACTTGTACCATCAGAGATGTCATCAGTCAACAGAGTTTTTTAACTCTCCTTCTATCTTCT
>APFE031234969.1:102495-184814 GCA_000404065.3 Pinus taeda | reverse complement strand
GAGCTCAATGTATGCAACATGCAGGACCCTTGTACAAGGGTTTCTTGACGACTCCAAGTCGTTTGGGAAAATCACAAATTAGATCTTTCCTTAGGGCTTTGACAAGGTGTATCGACCTGTACATCATCTTAATGCGATGGGGCCTCCTTGCTCATCGACTTACCATATCCCAGATGATGTCTATCTGCTAGAGCAATCGACGAATACGAGATTCCTCAAGAATCGAATCCCACCTCTGGTTGTTATAGAGAATCATAGTGGTATGTGTTCAAACAGCTCACTGAAGAGCTTCCCTAACCAGGCAGCTTCATACGAGATCATACTCGTAGATATGTATCTGGTCTCGGCAGTGCTTGTGGCAACCGATTTCTGCTTCCTGCTCATCCATTATATTGAAGCAGAATGCAAAGAGAAACAACACTAAAAAGTGCTCCAGTGATCCTCCACACTACCTGCCTAATCAACATTCGAATAATCATGCAGTTTCATATTTCTGACAGTGTATCTCAATCCATGAGAGATTGTGTCCTAAAGACATCTCAGAAGATTCTTGGCACCAATCTAGTGAGGCTCAACCAAATATGAGCTCCAATGCTAACTGCAAAACATATGTTCGAACAGAGGTTCACCAAGAACATCATTGCGAATGAGTTTTTTGAAACTCAGAGGCATTTCCCAAATCTGGTCCGACATCACTACCATATAACTTCTGAAAGTTAACATCCTTGAGGTAGTCACAGGCTTGCAATCCATCATACCGAATCTTTCCAATATCTTTACCACATATTTTCCCTGAGATAGGAAAATTTCCCCTAGCTTCTGCCACACTTCAAGTCCTGGGAAATGGTGCATCGGTCCTAAGTCCTTCATTTCAAATTCAGAAGCCAACTCCCTCTTACATTTGTGAATGAGAGGGTTTGCACCTGTTAGAAAGAGGTCGTCCACATACAACACCAGTATGAGAGGTTTGTCATTTTCAACCTTAAAATAAAGGTTAGGATCGGCTTCACTCCTAGTGAATCCCAGCTTCATCAAGTAGCTATCAATCCTCTCATACCATGCTTGAGGTTCTTGTTTCAGCCCATAGAGAGCTTTCTTCAACCTGCATACATGAGATTTTTGATCATAAATCTCAACTCCTTCAGGTTGCTCCACGTAGATCTCTTCTTTGATCAAACCATGCAAGAACGCGGTCTTGACATCCATCTGATGTAGGTGTTAGAGCCTAGATTTACCTCAGGCTGAAAAGGTAAGCTTCTAGGTCCACATCAAACCACGCTCAGCCTGGTAGCTAGCCCTACCAGGTCAGGAGAGGGCTCTCTCCAGGTCAATTTCAGCTAATTATGGTCACTAAGGGCTTGATTGACTGATTTAGCTACTGATTTTAGGCTAGGTAAAGATGTAAAAGAGTTTGTTTGATAAAATGATGTTTTGTGGGCTCTAAGGGAAAGACAGATTTTGGGTGCAGGGAATGAGGCACAATCTTGCAGGGATTTCGATGGGGCAAGGTAGGCAACTGTATTTGGCACTATAAATCAAGTGAGGTGGATGGATCAAATTGAGGAGGAGTTGAAGAGGGCAAGGGAAGCCATGGATCCTCTCCAAACAGTGGAAAACATTAAAAGACTAAAGCAAACTTCAAGTAGAGCACTGCACTTCTCAATGTATTCTACTTACACTCTTGTTTGTTTAGCTGAGAAGAAGTAAAGAGAAATGATACATATAACACATGAATAAATTCACAAAGACATAAGAAAGCACTGTACCAA
This sequence comes from Pinus taeda, assembly GCA_000404065.3. Taxonomy (NCBI): domain Eukaryota; kingdom Viridiplantae; phylum Streptophyta; class Pinopsida; order Pinales; family Pinaceae; genus Pinus; species Pinus taeda. The sequence continues at coordinate 183,045 of APFE031234969.1, read as the reverse complement.
AACAAATGCCATAGGGATCCCAAAGAATGCTGCAAATCCTGGTCTCAATTCCTTAGCCAAAATACTGATGTGAGTGTACAATGAAGCTCAAGGCTTTCTCAAGAGTCCAACCATGCTAATGACTGAAAAACAACATAATATAGACAAACATAGCTCATCCTTGCCTCTAGGGTTCGAGCTCACATGTTTAGGAGCTAATCCAACTGATCCTAAACTGAGAACTGGAATCTAGGCAACATAATAGCATACCTCTAGAAATAATGAAACTGATTCATTCAATTTCAAACAACCTCTAAACTGATGAATCTACCTCTACAAGTAAAAATCTAACATATTTACATCATCATCCATCAATGTTCATCAAATTACATCATAAGTTTGCCATTAGGAAAGTGAAAAAGTCAAACTAGGCAAAGCTGGGCAAAAAACAGAGCAAAACTGGGTCAAACTGGCAATTTTTCCTCTATGCACCGCGCCTGATTCTCTATGCACTGCGCTTGTTTGGACCCACTTTTGGAAGCCTTCCCGATGTCCAAATCAGCTCCAAGTAGGTTTGTTGCAAAGGCCTGCTTGTCTACTTTCCAACCCAAGTGGAATTTTTCAATTTGGCCCCCATTTGCCCTGTCAAAAATCAAATCTCCCAAGGCTGCTTCCTGTGTGTCAAAATAGGGGCAGTGAGGTCCTTTTTTGAGTGTTTTTGACCTTTTTGAGGGCTCAAAACCTGCCCAAATTTCTTGGCCATGAACAAGCAAGCATAACTTTTCATGACAAATCCAGAAATGCATTTTTTTTGTGATTTGGAGCCCTCTAGCAAAAGCGAGCGCCACGTGGCGCGATGCATAGGGAGGAAAACTCTATTTTTTGTGCAAAAAATTTCCAAAATGCAAGAATTACTCCAAATTTTTTGAAATTTGGGCTGGACCTTCTTTATCAAGAGCTATGTTGAGCCGAGGATGCCTAGGCCAATATCCGAAGTCGACCATGCTCCTTTGCCTCTTTGAAGCCTTCTTCAATTTTGCCTTTAAATTCTTGATTCGGGCCTTGCAAACTTTATTCCTTGCCATGTAATGGAAAGCCATGTGTCTCAACAAGTTTTTCTCCTTGTTGGCCTTCTCCAACAATCTCTCTAAGTGGATATTGACTCTTTCTAGCCAAGACTCGCGATCAGCATTGATCTCCCGCTCGAGTGAAGTGAATTCCACCCTCCTCCTTTGGGCATCTTGGCGATTCTCCCGAATGTTTTGTAACTCCATAATCACCTGCTGATCTTCAAGCTGCTTATTCCTTTGCTCCAAGTATTTTATAGTCCACTTAGCCCTCTCCAAGTTGAGGGATAAGGCTTTGATTTTTGTCTGCTGCTTTTGGATGATCTCTTTGAGATTTGTGCTTTCCGGACCCATGTCTGTATCATCATCCCCAATAAGAATAAAGTCCCGCTCACTTGAAGGCCCCTCATCCTGCATTGGCCTCTGGCCTTTGTCCTGAACCTGTGGTGCTGATGCCGGAAGCGAGGTCCCTTCCACCCAAGGTGGAGATAACACTTGCTTTGATGCTACGAACAACTGCCTACTGCCCTTCTGATAAGTGATGAATACTAGCACAGTGTGTGTCTCATGACCTTCATGCTGATAATAAAGTCCACCTGTCTTGTGCAAAGTCTCTGAAGGTCCTTGAGAAGCTCTGAAAAACTCACGAGAGATGAAGTCATCCCAAGTGATGCCCTGCAAACCAAGCTGATGAATAACCACAAATTTGATAAGAGCAAAATGATAAATACTGTTAAATTGCTACTAAGGGGTCTTATGCTGCACTAGAGCGGTCATCCTTTCGATATTTCGGTACATGAAGTAAGGGATGTTCATCATCCGTACCTGGGTAAAATGCATAAGCATCCTGATATGATAATCATACAAACGGGAGAACCGGCCCTCACAGCTGAAATACTTCATGATCAATTTCATTAAAGGAGCATATTCATCTCTGATATATCGAAAAGGAAACACTCTCTTGAGCTGCCTCAAGAAGCCAGGCTTAATGTACGGTTCATAATACTGCCGATCAATTTTATGCCCCTTGTTCCATGGCTCTCCAATGTTGGGAATACCAGTTGTTAATGAAATGGATTCTGGGGTTAATGTGAAAGTAACACTAGCTAGAGTGGCTTGATCACCATGTAAATGCAGTGCAAACAAACAAGCCAACTCATGATGAAACTGAATGCTAGCAACCTTCTCACAAAATTCATAACATGACTGATGTTGGAAACAAGAGATGGCAAGTGGGCAGGCCTGCAATTCAGCAAGGGTGGTTGGTTCTTCTCTGATATGTCTGCCACCTCTATGAGGCCTCCTGGGTGCATGTCCCTCTGTAGGTGAGTCACTTTGGGTTTCCTCTTCATAATCATATGAAGCATTAGATGCCATGGAGAAATAGGTGTTGATATGTCAAACTGTCTTGGACTGCCTTTGATGATGTGTTTGACCTTTGTCACCAAGGGAAAACAATGAAATGAGGGGCTGTAAGGGGAGGGAAAAATAGTGGAGAATTAAGGGACTGTTGGGATAGACTTTAGTTAGGGAAATGTGGGATGTTTTGGGATTATAGGATTAGGGTTTGGGGATTTACAATTGAGATTTTGGAAAAGGGAATTTGGGATAGGGGATTAGTGAATTTAGGGGGTAGGGGAACTAAGGGAATAATGAAATCAAGGGACAAATGGAATGAGGGAGTGAACTTGGTGACAAAACAGTGAATTGAAACCCTAGTAGCAAGTTTCTTTGAGGTATTTTAAAAGGTAGGGTTTGATTGTTTTTAAACAAGCACCATGAAACACACACCATCAAACCATCATCGAACTTGGATAAAAAACAGCTTTGAAAGGTCTACCTACTTGTATCAAGATCAATCCATGCAATTTTGGGCGATTGGAGCGAGTTTGGGCGGTGTTTGGGTTCTCTGGCTGTGTGCGCCGCGCAACACGCCCAATGCGCCGCGCCCTTGTTATTTTACACTGGATACTGAGGCCCAGTGCGCCGCGTCGGCTGTATGCACCGCGCCTCCTGCCTAGTGCGCCGCGCCGAGCAACCTAGTGCGATTTTCACCCAAACTTCACACTCACTCACCAAAATTGCTTTGTCTTGCTTCTCTTTTGCAAATGAACTTATCCAATGAAGGAATAGCTTATAAACAAAGAGCTTTTGAAATTTTGGCTCATGAAACCCACTTTCATAATGTTTTACAAATGACTTTATCTTTAAACTCTGTTTTTTGGACTTTTTCAGTTCTTTTAAGTTTTATGATGGACCAAATAACCTGAGCTCTGCTTGTTTTGCAGGTGTTGGAGCTTTTTGGGCTAAGGAAAGAAACCAGGGTGCAGAGGAAGGAATTCACAATGAGGAAAACAAAATTTTCATGATTTTTGTACAATAAAAGCTAAATACTCTGTTTTTTTCCTCCTAAGGAAAGAAACCAGGGTGCAGAGGAAGGAATTCACAATGAGGAAAACAAAATTTTCATGATTTTTGTACAATAAAAGCTAAATACTCTGTTTTTTTCCTCAAAACAGAGTTTTGAGGAAAAACACAATTTCGAACACTTGGCAATGAAATTTATTGATGTTGAAACTTCCTCATGACCTGCTGGTAATTATTGGACATTTTGAAGCATTTATTGACGAAACCCTTATGGAACCCTGACCTAATTGACAATGAAACCCTAAAGACAACTTTTTGCAATTTTAGATAAAAAGAAGACTATATGACTTTTTTAATGAACAGACATGAACCAGCAGGTAAATGACATGAGGGACATGAAGAAAACCACTCTCGTTAGATGATCCATGTGCCTAATGGAATGCAAATGACTGGGCGGGACACCTAATATGAAATGCAACAAGAGGATTTGATCTCTGACGGGGGGATGAAGATACTGACACTAACAATAGGTTCCATCCTTGTGAAGCCGCAAGGGCTATGATCGAACAGATGGTCGTATATCTGGCAACAGGTGCAAATATCTCATCATAGTCTATACCTTCCTTCTCAAGAAACCATGAGCAACAAAAGGAGCCTTATACTTTTCCGTACTTCCATCTGGTGCATGATTTATCTTGTAAAGCCATTTTGACGTGACAACTGTCTTGTCCTGGGGTCTAGGAACTACTTCCTAGACATCATTCTTCATAATAGACTCATATTCTTCGGTCATAGCATCCCTCCATACTTGATGCTTCACGGCATTTGAGAATGATGAAGGCTCATTTTGTATAATCGTGCTCATGATGGTCAGGTATCCCTGATACCTGTTAGGTTTCTTACTTTCATGGAAGGTTCCTCGGGGTGCGGCATGTCTTTCAGCACCATCAAGTATCCCCCTAAGCCATGAAGGCCTCTTCCTGGAAGAGGAAGGCTCAGGTGGATAAATAGGATCCATCGATTCTTCCACATCAGGCATTGTTACATCATCTACCCATAGAGACAACTTCCACAATCGTACGGTGCCACACCATCCTGCTCTCGCGTATGTGGTGTAGTAGTCTCCCTCTTAATGCCAACCTCAGGTATGCCTGAGTGAACCAACTATAATATATCAGAGGTTTTGCTTAGGCTTGAGGGGAATGGTCCCCTTTTGAGCTTTCCTTCGGCACATCTCGAACATACACCTTCTTTCTCTAGTCGGAATTTGGGCATCCCTGTTACCATCTGTCTTACATCGGGTAGAGCTTTGTAATGAAGGTGGGCAAACCTCTGATGCCAAAGTTCAGATTGAAGAGATGTGTCATAAGACATGACACCTACCTGACTTTCATCGACCTGATATATGAATCAACACGAAACCGAAGAGTAAAGGCATCTTTTAACATTATTTTTCGATGCACATACCTTGCCATCGCTGAAGGTTAACTTGTAGCCTTTGTCTTCCATTGCCGAGATGGACACCAGGTTCTTTCAGAGGTCAGGTGCATTTAATACATCCTGGAATTTCTAGCCTTCTTGAATCGTTGTCCTCTTCCTCGATTTCCAACATTCCTTTTACCTTTGCTATTAGATTTTCCATTTCTTTGATTTCCATCAGAGGGATTTTGATCATTGTCCCGGTGTGAGTCCTTTCTATCGGGGCACTCCCTTGCATAGTGACCTGCTTTATCGCAAATATAACATCGTCCTTTTCTTCCACCCTTAGGTCCAGCCTTTCCTTACGATTTAGACTCGAAATTCTTTCTTTTCTTAGCATGAGAAGAAAAGGCAGCAGGAGAACCTTTAGGTATGGGCATTTCTTGCTCTTCTACCCTTATTTCTTCTTGGATGCATCTAGCCATTAATTCCTCAAAACCAAGAATTACATTATTGTTCAGAAGAGTAGTCCTGAACATGTACCATTCAGATGGTAATCCTCCAAGAGTCGTGAGTGCCATTGCCCTATCAGTGATAGTCTCCCCAATAGATAGGAGATCGTTCTTGATCTCGGTGATTCTTAAGAAGTATGCTTGCATACTCTCATCTTTACCCTTCTTCATTTCCCTCAGCTAATTTCTAAGAAACAAAACTTGATTTGCATCATTAACTTTAAACTCACCAGTCTATCGTAGATTCCTTGGAGGTGTCTAGTTCAGAGATGTAGGCCACCAAGTGCTTGTCGATAGAGTCCCGGATGATCCTCTTTGTTTTGACTTCTTCGTTTTTCCATTTGTTCCAGGCAGCAACGGATGCATTTGATGGAGGCTCAAAAATATTGCCTCTTACATGGTCCAACACTCCTTGATCTTCTAGGGTTAGATCGATAGACATTTTCCATCCGTGATAGTCAGCTTTCTCACGGAGCTTGTCTTCGGCAGGAAAGAGTGTTGAGGACCCCATAGTTCTTTTAGGATAGCCTTACCAATCTTCTCTTCGGTGATTGCTCTTGCTCTTGCTCGGGCTTTGTCTTCACCTCAGCTTTGATACCATGTTCAGTTATGGTATGTTCTATGCTTATAACAGTTTACTTCTTATTATATTCCACAGATTAGCAATCACATGTACATAGAGTAAAGTGCAGATAGAACATTAAACGATCGATAGAAAACAAGCCAAGACAAGAGACACAAGATGTGGCGGCTAGCCAGGGACAAACCCCACGATGTGTGGGGAAACCCTTTGATCAAATCTTCTTTTATCTTCAATAATTCAGCAAAGAGAAATAGTACAATAAATTTGATTTATATCAGCAGTAGAAAACCCTAGATCAACAGCATCAACATTAGCGGCTTCATCATCAAAACTAGGGCAGTCAATATCTCACAAACCGACCGTTGGATTGGCTTGATTCCACACCAAAAGTTGCAACTTTCAGAGGAGGTTCAGATGAACCTACAACGCAGATCAGAAGAGGTTTGATGGTCCACGCTGGTCAAACTTTGGATCTGTAGTTGCAGCTTCAATTTCGGCAACTTCCTTCAAACTAGGGCAATCGATATCTCGTAAACGTCTGTCGGATCGACTTGATTCCACCACCAAAAGTTGTAGCCTTTAAAGGAGGTTCAGATGAACCTACAACATAGATCCGAAGAGGAGGTTTGATGGTCCACGCTGGTCAAAGTTTGGATCTGTTGTTGTAGCTTCAGTTTTAGCAACTTCCTTTAAACTAGGGCAATTGATATCTTGCAAACCATCCGTCGGATCAACTTGATTCCACCACCAAAAGTTGCAGCCTTCAGAGGAGGTTTAGATGAACCTACAACGCAAATCAGAAGAGGAGGAGGTTTGATGGTCCATGCTAGTCAAACTTTGGATCTGCAATTGCAGCTTCAGTTTCAGCAGCTTCCGGCTTCACATGTGTGAGAGAGAGACCCTTTTCTGCGTAGTACAGAAGAGACTCTTTTCTACGTAGTAGAGAGAGAGATGTGATGAGATGAGTGAGTGCAAATGAGGAAAAGTCCTCTTGTATTTATACACAACTATTGATGTTTGAATAGATGGGACTGTTGGGCTTCTGAGCCTACATGAGTTGTAGGTCGGCTTGATAATAATTCCATAATCAAAATAAATTCATATCTCCATGAATACTTATCAGAATCGAATGATCTTTAGGTCAATCCTACACCTCTCGATGAGAGGAATCTAATGAACATATTATCAGCCATGAATAAGATGACCCACATGAAGTTTGGCCCTAGTTGCTAATTTTAACATCGATCAAGGCTTTGAAGTGACGAAACCAAGTGAACACTTCATCCTTCTTTTTCAAGAAGTATATCCAAGTCTTGCGAGAATAGTCATCTGTAAAAGTGAGGTAATATAAATATCCTCCCAAGGAGTTCATAGGCATCATACCAGATATATCTGAATGAACCAGCTACAATATATCGGAGGTCTTGCTTAGGCTTGAGGGGAATGGTCCCCTTTTGAGCTTCCCTTTGGCACATCCCAGACATACCCCTTCTTGCTCTACTCGCAACTCAGGGATCCCTATCACCATTTGTCTTGCAATGGGTAGAGCTTTATAATGAAGGTGAGCAAACCTCCAATGTCATAGTTCGGATTGAAGTGATGTGTCACAAGACATGACACCCAACAGACTTCCTCCAACCTGATATAAAGAATCGACTCGAAACCCAAGAGTGAAAGCTTCTTTAAAATTCTTTTTCCATAAACGTACCTTGCCATCGATGAAGGTTCTTGTAGCCTTTGTCTTCCATTGCCGAAATGGACACCAAGTTCTTTTTGAGATCAGGTACATATAGGACTTCTTGCAAGTGGATTGTATTACCCTGATTCAATTGAAGAGTGACATTCCCTACACCTTTCATGGGATATTTTGCGTTGTCCCCAAGAACAATTTCCAGGTTGGTCTCCTTCTCTATCAGATTAGAGAGAGCTTCTTTGAAACTAGTGAAGTGCCTTGAGGCACCACTATCAATAAGCTAATTTCCCAGCGTGTCCGGGGGAGCAGTAGTAGAGAGGGCCGCTAGTAGACAATATTCATCTTGCTTATTGTTAACAACGTTAGATTCATACCTAGAGTTTCTTGCCTTCTTGAAGGGTTGTCGTCTTCCTTGATTTCCGGCATTTCTTTTACCTCTGCCATTGGACCTGCCATTCCTTTGATTGCCTTGAGAATGATTTTGGTCATCGTCATGGTGTGAGTCCCTTTTATCAAGGCACTCCCTTGTATAGTGGCCCATTTTATTGCAGTTGTAACATCGTCCTTTTCTTCGACCCTTCTGTCCAACCTTTCCTTTGGATTTAGCCCTAGAATTGTTTCTTCTTTTAGGATGAGAAGAAAAGGAAGAGGGATGGCCTTTAAGTGCGGGCATTTCTTTTTCTTCCATCCTTGTCTCTTCTTGAATACATCTAGCCATCAATTCCTCAAATCCTTGGATGACATTGTTGTTGAGAAGAGTAGTCCTAAATATATACCATTCAGGTGGCAGTCCTCCAAGAGTTGTGATAGTCATTTCCCTGTCAGGAACTACTTCCCCAATAGATAGGAAATCATTCTTGAACTCGGTGATACTTAAGAAATATGCTTGCATACTCTCATCTTTGCCCTTCTTAATTTCCTTCAACATATTTCTAAAGAATAGAACTTGATTTGCATCATTAACTTTAAATAAACTCGCCAACCTATCGTAGATTTCCTTGGAGGTTGTCAGAGTGGAAACATAGGCCACCAGGCGCTTGTCAATAGAGTCCTTGATGAACTTTCTTGCTTTCTCCCTTGGACCACTTGCTTTTGGCAGCATCGGATGCATTTGATGGAGGCGCAACAACATTGCCTCTCACATGGTCCAACACTTCCTGATCTTCTAAAGTCAGATCGAGACATCTTCCATCCGTGATAATCAGACTTCTCACAGAGCTTGTCTTCGACGGGGAAGAGTGTTGAGGACCCCATGAAGTTTTTAGGATAGCTTTGCCAACCTTCTCTTCGATGATTGCTCTTGCTCTTGCTCTTGCTTGGGCTTTGTCTTCACCTCAGCTCCGATTCCATGATAAATTATGGTATGTTCTATGCTTAGAGCAGTTTACTTCTTTTCTTCTTATTAGCCACAGATTAGCAATCACATATACATTAAGTAAAATGTAGATAGAACATTAAATGATCAATAGAAAACAAGCCAAGACAAGAGACACAAGATGTGGCGGCTAGCCAGGGACAAACCCCAATGTGGGGAAACTCTTTGATCAAATCTTTTATCTTCAATAGTTCAGCAGAAAGAAATAGTACAAAATCTGAATTTTGTAATTTTATATCAGTAGCAGCAAACCCTAGATCAGCAAAGTCAAACTTGGTTAAACGAGTTGAAATTGACCTCCAATATGCTTGTTCAATTTCCAGTCAACTAGCCCTCGAATAGCCTAAAGAAATAGCCCTTGAACAACCCCAAAAACACAATCAAACTACTGTTGACTTAAGTCAACTTGCTGCCCAGAACTAGGGCAGTCAACGCTGGTCAAACCTGTGGATGGATTGCCTCAATTTTTGTGCCAAAATCTGTGGCCTGCCTAGGAGGGACAGCCACACCAAAACCACACCCTTGATGATTGAACACTTGGTCAACGCAGGTCAAAGAGACCTTCAATAGCTTTTGCGTTCTCCTTTAGTGTCCTTGCCCTAATGCGTCCTCCTTCTTCCCATGTGTAAGCTACTCGTTGTATAACCCAAAGCTAAGGAGAGAGAGAGAAGAATGAGTGAGATGAGATGATGAGAAAATGAATCAATCCTCTTGTATTTATATGATTCACTGGGCATGTGTGCACACATTTAACTGCTGGCCGACCTTGACAATTTGTCAAGTAAATACAAATAAATTCATCTCCATAAATACTTGTCAGAATCGGATGATCTTTAGATCAATCCTACACCTCTCGACAAGAGGAATCTAGGAAAAATATCAGTTGCCATAAATGAGGTGACCCACATGGAGTTTGGCCCTAGTTGCCAATTTTAACAGACCTGATGCATATAGGCCCAATTTTAGACCCTAACATCCAGTGTTGTATAGAGTTATGCAGTGATGAGCAGTGGCTTGCAGAAGAACATGGAGATGTGTGGTTGTTTGATGTAGCATGTTGGTTTGCAATGAGCAACTCATATTGCATCGAGTACACACGGGGAGTGCCAGGTATAGTGGCACAAACAGGATACAAGACGATACAGGATGGTATCACAGTAGCATGGGGTATCCAATAGTGTACAAGGATAGGCCGTAGGATACAGTGCCAGGTTAAGGAGTACAGGGATACTCGGTGGGATGCAGGGGCATACGGTGTTGTACAATGAGGTCTTGGAGGGTTGCCTCCAGGGAGACTTATAGACGGAGACACCGGGAATATCTTTGGGTGTAGTTCACCCAAGATTGACAGGGACACAACTGAGCGATACTTGATTGTATCCATGGGGACTCACACACCTGTCCCTCTTATACTTCACTTACAGGCACAGACGATTTAGTTGTTGTCCTTTGACACTCTGGGCGAGAGCAACGGGTGACAGGGAGCTCACCCGAGATATTGGGATGACAACCAACACACTAGGGGAGAGACTTCTCAGTGGTGGCATTGGGTCAGTGCACGAGTTGAGGTTGGGGGATGAGGTGATCATCTACAAGGGAGGCATATCATTCATCAGTGAGCCTACGCCTGGGGAGCTGGTCATGAGGGAGACACGTGTTCGGCCTCCAGACCAATGTTCCACGAAGCGAGGACGCGGAAGCGTCATTTTCCAAAAATCTAGGAAGCGAAGCGTTTGTTATATATATATATATATATATATATATATATATATATATATATATATTATATATATATATATATATATATATATATATTTATTTTTTTTGCATTTATACTCTAAGCAAACATCCCAAATAGGCGGAAGCATCCAAGAAGCGTCTAGGAAGCGTCCAAAACAGACGAAAGCGTCCAAAACAGGCGAAAGCGCGCTTTCGGGGACGCATCCGCACGGGAAGCGCTTCGGGCCTTAGAACCGTCCGCCGGGGGGGGACGCTTCCTGCAACTATGCTCCAGACATTGCATTGGCACATTATCGAGAGGGTGGATGGTAGACTCAGTGGTGATGGTTGGCTGGAGCAAGACAGCTCCGCATACACTAAGTCGATTGCGAGTATCAGATACCCATTTATTGGCTACCTTTAGGGGGTAGTTATTTTGGCACATGTGGCTTCCAACAGTCATCGATATTATGCAGTGGTAGGCATAGGGAAGTTTAGAATGCATCAGATTAGTTTATGATATATGGGGCCTATATGTTGGTTGCATGCAGGGACTAGGGACGAGGCACAAACAGATTCCAGTAGATGTTAGAGCTATGCTGCAACAAGTTTGGCTAAGGGATCCAAGGATTTAGTTGGTCGAAAGGCCACTCCATCTCGTGAGGAGCAGGACCATAACAAAGGGTGATCTAGCTCACTTTAGGGTTGACGCATGGGGGATCATTGACGCCTCCATTGTTTGGCGAGGCAGGCTTCTTCAGTTGCAGCCCAGGATCGATACTAGAGATGGGTGGGTAGATATTGACATCATAGAGACAGCTAGGTAGGATGAGCTTGGCCTTTGTCGATATTTCGCCTCCAGGTTTCAGGGGAGGAGTCTATAGTGCGCACACGATGGGAAGCCTATACAAGTTAGAGTGGTGTAGTGACAACATGGTGGTGCTTTTCTGAGACGAGCATGGTACTCGGGCCTCACAGTACTAGACAACTCAGCGACCTTTAGGGATGAGCTGACTGTTATAGGTGGAGATCACTTAGATTTTCCACTGGGTTTTAGTGACTCACATGATGGCGTGGAGGACTTCATCAGCATCGTAGGTTGGTCAGCAAGAGGATATAAGGAGGAGCTCATACGGGAGAGACTCTGTCCCCATAGGGATTGGGTTGTATCTTCAAGAGTTTACTTTTGGTGTGCATGAGGTGGACTACTTGGTAGGGGAACTTCATGGAGAGTTGGACAGAGTCCTACATTATCATGAAGCTCTACTTATTGATAGTATGCAGAGGGCTTCTAGAGCTTATACCTAGTTGGACGATGAGCGGAGAAAGGGGTGCTTCACATTGATCAAGATGCCTTGGGATCTTGGTAATGAGAGATTCCTTCATGATCAGACAGTGCAAAGATTGGACTAAATTAGTGGCACATTTGGAACTCTGGTATCACTGGCGATGATAGTGGTGATTAGCAGTTAGAGGGGGCACTTGTTCCTGCATTACTTGAGAACAGGCAATTTTTGGCAGAGAGGACTGTAATATCCCCAATTTTGTGAGCATGGAAATTTTGTCTAATTTTGGTGATATTAAGTAAAAAGGAAAATATTATTTTGGAGAAAGGTGGCAAGTATTATTTTATTGGTGATTGATGACAAATTATTATTTTATTAAAATGGAGGAAAAAGTCACTTAGTGGAAAATGCCCCCCACCAATAAAAAGATAATTTAAAAGGGACTCACATGGAACAGTATCTCCATGCCAATTCTCATCATTTTCCGGCTTAGACATTTAGGGTTCTCAGCACTCTTGCTACTCGTGCTCTAAGAATCTCTGATGATTGCCACCTTGAACAGGAGAAATCCCATCTTCTTGAAGTTTTCAGAAATAATGGGTATAGCAGATCTCAAAGCCTCAAGGCCTGCAAAGCACCTAGAGTTAAACCTCCTCGTGACGATCCTATCTCTAAGGTTCATCTTCCGTATATCCAAGGAACCACAGATAGGATTTCCCATATCCTCAAGAAGATTAATGTTTCTTCTTCATTCAAGCCTCTCAATACCATTAAAAATTCTCTTCGATCTGTTAAAGACCCTATTGACCCTAAGGACTCAAAAGGGGTCTACCTTGTTCCCTGCTCCTGTGGTATCCCCTACATTGGAGAAATAGGTAGATCTATTAAGCAAAGGAACAATAAGCATGCAACAGACATTAGACACAATCGCTCCCGCTCATCAGCCTTCGCTGAGCATGCAGAAAAATCGATGCACCATGTCTGCATTGAAGAATCCAAAGTTATTGCTAAGATAGATCATTTCCACCACAGGAAGCTTAGGGGGGCAATTGAGATCGAAAGGCACGCCATAAATCTTAATAGGGATGATGGTTGGAAACTGAGTAAGAGCTGGATTCCAGCGCTCTCATCTTAACTCATCTCTCGTTTTTCTCCTTTCTCTTCTTTTCTTTTTGGTTTATTTTCTTATGGTTTCTACCTTGTTCCCCTATTTTTAATTTTAATTTTTATCAAAACTTATCTTTTTTCTTTTTAACAATAGTTTCTCTCTTGATCCCCTATTTTTTATTTTATTATTATCAAAAAATATTTCTATATATATATATATATATAATAATTGCATTACATTATAAAAATTTCTAAGTATTAATTTTTGTAGTTAACCTTTGACTCTGATTTGTTTTAATTTATTTTGGATTCCTTTTTAAGGGATTTAAGCGTCCCTCTATCAAATAATATAAACATGATATTATTATTAAATAATCTTAATATAGAAATTAATGTTATTAATAATTAATGAATTATTTTGGGATTAAATATTTTTATTCCTAACAGCTAGTTTTCTAATATGAACAAGTCAACCCATAACAAACAAGATGATATAAACTATTTCTACATCATTCAATAATATTGAAATACTATTTTTATATTTAATTATTCCTTAGCAACTATTTTTAACTAAATATAGAATATTTTTCCTTACCTCTAAGTCCAAAATAATTATTTTCTTTACCTACTAACTAATTCACCAACAACTAATTTTTAACGGCTAACTTTGGGCAATGCTGCATCCTTACTATTTATCTCTTATGATCAATGGATTTCTCACCTTGTCCTGAGGATGAACCACATTAGTTGGTTCGAAACGTCGACCAAATCCTAACAATGTGATTAATCCGATAGACTTATTTCTATAATTTAAAAAGGAGTTTAGAAGCATGGGGAGAAATTATAAAAGGAGGATGGACTCGTTTGCTAATCATCTTTTGACTATTACATTTCACCTTTCATCTTCTCTTGGGGTTGTTTAGCACAAGAAGAAAGTGTCGTTTAGCACCAAGAATTCCAAGCAGAATTCCACCCTCATTTCAAAGAACTTTGAGTGTCTCCCTAGTGGTAATTTGGGAGTCCAATTCAGGGCTTTCCTTGAGTTTCATTGAAGGATTTTTCCTAGCTATGCGCATTTCCTGGGCACGAAAGGAGTTTGTGGCACATTATTTGGAGCCGCTGCAGTTGGTTGGAGACTCCAGGATTTTGTTGAGACATTCTTCATAGTTAAGGCTAAAGATTTGGAGCATTTTGCAAGGCAGCGAGTGAGGTCAGAATTTGCGACGAATTTCCTCTCATTTTGACAGTGGGTAGAGCTCACTGACTCAAGTCTGAGCAGGAGTAGGAGCAAGAGGTGGGCTTCTTTCCGAGGAAATTTGGGTTAGAGAAATCAAGAATTTCTCAAAGGGGATCTTTGCAAGACTTTGGGAGGCTTTCAATGTTATATTTTGGGAATCCTACAACAATTCCATTTTGTGGGGCATTTTCTGGCCAAATTGGGTAATTCACACTTGTTGGGGGTCACCGGGGGTCAGTGGATTCAACCCAAACCCTTTCTAGGTTTTGTGGGTTTGGTGAGAGGAGGCTAGGATTAATTTTACAGAATTTTCTGAGCACTTATGAGGACAGAATTCCTAGCTCCATTCAGCAGTTAGCAGCAGAAATTGTTGGAGGAGGGTGCAGGTTTCTAGGTTTTGTTCGAGCTGGTGTGGAGAGACAACATTTAATTTTGCAGAATTTTTGGAGTAGATTTGAAGGCCGAAATCTCAGTTCACCTACAATAGCAGTGGTAGTAATTTACTAGGTCAGTGCAGAGATTTTTGGCGGAGTCATTCCAGTCGTTGGGCATTACAATTCCAACCTGGGTTTCGCCTAGCTTGCTATAGCAAGCCCAGGTTCCTATTTCCATACTCATTGTACTCCATTCTGCTCACAATAAATAAAATGGCTCAGGGTTTTGGTGCATTTCCTCTTGTGTTTTGATTTCATCTGTATGTGTTGGATTTCCTAGCTGTTGTTATAGTACATGTTTCTATTATTCACTTAATATTTCCATTAGGAATATTACAAGCTACATGAGAATGCTAATTGTTTGGAATCATACATATAAACTAATGGATCAGTTAATTAGGAAATGTTTGTATACTGCAAATGGATTATTTTACAAATGTGGGCTTGCTGTTGATGAATTTAATGAAGAATGCTGTTTAAAATAAAATGTCTTAGAAAAAAGGCTCTATGCATGAGATTCTCATGCATATTTCGAGTTTTTTAAAACAAACATTAAACAAAATCCAAGTTTCAAAAGTCGCAGTAAGAATGGCATATTGCAATGCGATAGAGAATCAATTTTTTTTGGTCACTCATATCTGCCAAAATGTCTCAATAAGCACTTTATTCCACTAAATATTTAGTTGAATCAGAAGTTGTATTAAAATATGAGTAACGTACCATTGCTTGCAATTGAAAATAATTCACAAACTTTGTGTTGCACGAGCATAATCGTTTCTTGCCGATATCAAGCACCTCCATGCATATACAGCAAACCTTCAGAAGATCCAAGCCACAAGCCCCAACAAAAGTCTTGGTTAAAAACAGCATCCTCGTAAAACTGCCTTCCGTGATACGATTCTCTCAACCCTGGAACAATGGAAAAACGCTTAACAGTTGCTTCTTTAAATTCAAAACAAGTAGTCTTTCCAGATCCCAACAAATAAAAGTCTTACTTCCACATTTTGGCCAGCATACTGTTCTAACAGGTGAACAGGCCCCAGCTGCTGTATGCAAAAGCTCTCCAGTCTTGACACTCCAAATACGGATGGCACAATCCTCACCCCCTGATTGGAATTATCATATTAGTTTTACATATTCTGTGTAAAAGTGGAGATAAAGCCATTTAGAAAAACTACAGTGCTTACCCGATGCAAGAAGTGTTTCAGTTGGATCCACGGCAATTTGCATAGTGGTGTGGGAATTCACATGTCCTTCATAGGATTGAACAGGTCCTCTCTGAACTAGGCGGCGATCCCACAACTTCATCTATCCATATAAAAGATATCAGGTCAAGTGAAACGGAAAAGATTTTATATAAAATTACATAAAATTTGTGAAACTTCATATTTATCAAAACATATCCATATATCTATATTATGCAAAATCCTTGAGTTCTCATTCAGCTTAGTGAAGGAATACGAAAATTGCAATCGTTCAATTTAATCTATGCTGTAGTCTGATCTCCCTGCACTCAAAATTCGATAATCTATGTTGTAGTCTGATCTCCCTGCACTCAAAATTCGAAAACACAACCTATAATTTATTTTGATAAGTGTGGTACGATAAGTAGTTTCAACTAGAACATCTTTGATGGGATTAAAATTTTAAATACTGTTTCAAAGGTCGGAATCAACCTCAAGATTGGTCAAAGGTCAGACCTGACTCTGATCAGAATCAGCCGAGTGTCAGACTCAGAACAGACTCAGATTGGAATCGGAAGACAAATCAGAATATGAACTGGTTTACTAAAAAATACATAAAATGTGAAAGTTTTATTCTGAATCACAATTTTGCAATGCATCTTGGTGCTCCACAAATTCCAGATGCTCGCAAATGCTCAATGAGAGAGGTGCAAAGCAAATAGGGGCAGTCATTATATAACAATGTTTCAGGGTTTGGGAGGGTGGGCCTAGGGGATATTAGGACTTTTCTTTCCCTTATTTATTTCTCTTAGCTTCAGATTTTTGCTGTGGCCACTCCTAAACCAGTTCAGTACAGAGCTGGTTGAACCAACTGGTCTCACAAGTACCATACTGAACTGGTTGGTTTGGTACAGAACTAGTCGCCGACCTGGTCCAAGGGCTGCTTCAAGAAGTTCAAGGGTCAAACAGGCCAAACCAGCTGGTCCCAGTTCAGTTGGTTTTAGAACGCTAGGATTAGCTTATCTGTAAGTGAAAATAATGAGAAAAGATTCATTGCAAGAATCATTTCCCCATAACTAGAACACAATTAAAGATTCAAGATAATTACTTATCCCTTGGCTCTATTGTTGTTGCAAAAGTGGAACTATTTGAGTGAGTCTACTAATCAATAACAATTGCAAACAAATATCAGAGACATATTATGACAATTTTATTTGTTTTGTAGGGATTTTTGCTCTGGTCCATTGCATAAGAAAGACACCATCTCCCTACAGAAGCTACTTCTCATGAAAGATATTTTGGATCATCCTGGATAGTTTTCAGAAAATTTGTATCACCTCAACCTTTGTAATCTCCTCTGGTATTCATTAGGTGTTGCTCCCCACAGCATTGGTAGACTGTAGGGAATCCTTGAGTAACAATAAACTACATTCAACAATTAGGAAAAACAACAAAATTCCTACAATGAAAAGCAAAGGTGAAAATCATGTTTGAAGCATTAAATGAGCATTCCTATTACTACAAGAGAGAATAGTGCTTAACCCAATAAACTTGCCAAGCACTTAATTTCTGTTTACAATATTATATCAATCATCAAATAATATTAATGTTTCTCTAAGTTGCACTGATACAGATACGATGTCCAAAATGGACTAGGCAAAATGTTTAGAAATGAGACAAATTTCAGAAATCCCTCATGAAATTTAAATTTGGAAATAAATCCAAAAAGAGAGTTAATCTTTATATTAGAGATCAATGATATGTAAACAATATGTGTAAAATGAGTGTCATCACTCTACTCAGTGCTATAGTCTATCTAGGTTCTATATTTTGAATTTTTTAGATCATATTCATTACAAATTAGAAATTCAAATTACATGTAAGATTCCAGTTTAGAAACGACTCCAAAACCACTGTTTCTGTCAAAATTTGTAAGGCTCCCTCCTTTAAAGTTTGTCAAACCAGAGTTTACATCAACTGCTGTAGGTGAATGCTTTCATTTAAATGATACTGCATACACACAGTGGCTTTCTTCAATATAAAAACACTTCAATATATATATATATTAAAATAAATTGGGAACTTGCCCAGACATGCAGACAGCACTATCACTATTTCAAGCAGAGTATAAGCCCAAAATGTTCATGCATTCACTTCAATGTTCAAATCAGCAGCATACAACATCAGACAATCACACATTTTTGGAAATGAGACAAGAGTGATACAATAGGGTAGATGAACCTGGTAAATTGATGACAGCCGGTGATAACAATTACATGTGTCTATTGTCAGCCCACAGAATGATACTCCAGCATTTGTTCATGGAATACGCTACCCAGAAATATACATGCAGACCTACACTTGCATTGACCCTTTGCTCCCAGCAACACAAGCAAGGTTTTTCTCAGAAATGTCATGCAGAACTCGCAGTGAAGCTACAGCAGCAGCAAAAGCATAAGGAAATGCCCTATGACCATCTCAGTATGACCTCCAGAACTTGTGGTCATGTCCAGTAATAGAATATGGCCTTGGGAGATCAGTCTTATGTTCAGCACCAAAATACAACCTGCCTGTGACTATTTGGAAGCACCCACAATCCACATGCTCAAGCCTTTGATTAATATGCTGCCCAGAAAAGGAATTCGACCCAGCTCTTCAACCCAACCAGAATATCAACTCATCCTTCCAACAGGAGGTAACTCGAACCAGTGGAAACCCTGAACTTGACACAGAAATGAATTTCACCACAAACAAGAAGAGCAGCAGAATGTGTGGAAATTGTTCCCTTTTCAACAGTAGTTTAGCACAGACCTGGGCTTGAGTTTATTGCTCCAACAATTTCATCTTCAACCTGAAAGATATTAATTGAGAAAGCAATTCAGAGATTCAACTAATAACACCTCTTCTAGCTCAAAATCTCTGACAAATCTAATTCTCCATTGAGGCACGGTGGTGAAATTTGTGTGATTTCACTCTCAAATCAAAACTAGGGTGTCTAATTTCAACACCGAAGTCTGCTACGGCAGCTAGGGTTCCAAAACCCTAAGCTTATGTTCAAGAAAACTCTCCTAGAGCTTTTCCTCGAAACTCACAATGCACAAATGAGGAGAGTCTCCTCATTTTCCTTTTTTATGAGCTTAGGGTCACCTTTTCACCTTCCCTTTTATTAAATCAACTTTTCTAAAGTCACTTTATGATATTGCAGCTTATAAAGGTACAGATACTTTTCACTTGCCTATGGAATATCACCCTTTCTCTGTTTTAGACTTTATAATGTTTTCCCTAGGCAATTTAAGTCCCCTTTTATTAAATATTTCCTAGCTTTAGCCTATGGGAACCACTCTAGGCTAGTGGACTCCGTCATAAGCTTCCTAAGGGGTCAAGGACATTAAAGTTCTTCCCACCCAAGTTTACTTGTCCTCAAGCAATTTCAGTTCATGATGTTTGAACACCTGTTCACCTTCCCAAGTAGCATTTTCTCCCGGTAAATATTTCTATTTTATCAAGTACTCCTTGATTGTCTTGTTTCACAGCTTCCTCTCCCTTGTGTATAGGATCTTTTCAGGAACCAAGATCAATTCTCCTTCCTCATCCAATGGTGGGAGTTCAATGGAAACAACAACATGTTGCCCCAAGGCGAATTTGAGGCACAAGGCATGAAAAACGTGAATTTTACATCCTTCTGGAAGCTCAAGTTCATAGGCCACTTCTCCTACTTGGTTCAAAATCTTGAATGGCTTGTAGAACCTGGGTTTCAGTTTTTCCGCCCCTTTCGGTTTCAGTGATGACTGTCTGTGGGGCTAAAGACGAAGGTACACCATATCTCCCACTTCAGACTTGCACTCCACCCTATGCCTATCTACATACAGTTTTTGTTGATTCTGAGCCATATGTAGATTTTCCTTGAGGACTTTTAAAATATCCAGACTCTTCTAGATCCAATCTTTGGCCAGTGGTGCCCAACTATCCCCAAATATCATGTCTGAAAAGGTCAAGGGGTCATATCCATATAATGCTCTGAAGGGAATCATGCTAATGGATATGTGGAAAGTGGTATTGTAGCAATTCTCTCCTAGATGCAACCACTTCACCCATGCCTTTTTTTGGTTGGTTATGTAATTCCTAAGATAGCCTTCTAGCCACTTGTTGACTATCTTTGTCTGCGCATCAATTTGTGGGTGATAACTAGTGCTCGGGGTTATCTTAGTCCCCACAAGTCTAAAAATCTCTTGCCAAAAGTCACCCATGAACCTTCTATCTCTATCACTGGCAATGGTCTTCGACAACCCATGCAATCTGAAGACCTCCTTGAAAAATAGCTTAGCCACCTACGAAGCTGAATATTTTGACGATATGGCAAAGAAAAGAGGAAGTTTTGTGAGTCGATCTACCGGTCCACCACATATATGCAATCTTTGCCCTGCACCAGAGGTAAGCCAATGCTAAAGTCCACAGAAACACTCTCCCATTTCTACTTAGGGATGGGAGGGGTTGCAGTAAACCTGCTGGATGCATGTGCTCTGTCTTGTTTTGCGGGCAAGTGTTGCACTCCCTCACAAATCTCAACACATCCACGTGGAGGCCTTTCCAGGTGAACCTCTCCCTAATAATCTTGTAGGTCTTTAGATATCTCAGATGTCCTAATAAGGGTGAGCTATGAACTATCTGCATGATTCTCTCTTTCAGTTTTGATTCTGGCACAAGATAGATCTGGTCCTTATAGTAATAATGTCATTCATAACTCGATACCTATCATCATAGATTAATCCGACCAAAATTTCACAAGCAAATTTATTCTTTGAATACTCTTCCAGCAACATTGACTTCCAATCTTCTGTCATCTCTATGAGAGAGAAAGTGGGTGGCATTCTTGATAGAGCATCAACCACTATGTTGTTCTTTCCCTTTATATACTCTATCTTGAAGTCGTAGGCCTACAACTTGTCCATCCACTTTTGCTGCCTCTCACTCAATTCTTTTTGCTTCATGAAGAACCTCGGTCTGTTATGGTCAATCTTTACTTTCAATTGGTTCCCCACAAGATACTATCTGAATTTGGCCAATGCACGCATTATGGCCAACATCTCCTTGTCATATATCGAATAGTGCAACTCATAATTTCTAAGCTTACAACTTTCAAAGGCTATGGGGTGTTGATTATGTATAAGGACTGCTCCTATTCCTGTACTCGAAATGTCACATTCTAGCACAAATGGCTGGGTGAAATCAGGTAAAACAAGCACTAGGCAAGTGCTCATCACCTCCTTAATCCTCTCGAATGTTTATTGTCCTTTCTCTGACCAAATGAGGTTCCCTTCTTAGTGAGGTCTGTAAGAGGAGTTGCTAACTGCGAAAACCCCTTAACTTTCTATAGTAAGTGCAAAAACCAAGGAAGATTTTCAGTTTTGTAACATTTTGTGGGGTGGGCCACTCAATAATTGCCCGGATTTTCTCCTGATGCCCTTGTACCCCTTCATGACCAATCACATGCCTGAGATAGAGCATCTTTGTCATGCCAAATTCACACTTGGACTCCTTTGCATATAATTCCTTCTCTAAAATTCCCAGCACCTCGTCCAAGTGTCTCAGGTGGTCTTCCCATGTCCTGCTGTAGATTAATATGTCATTGAAGAAGACCAACAAATACTTTTGCAACTGTTTATTGAATACATGTTTCATATAGGATTGGGAAGTTGCAGTAGCGTTGGTTAGCCCAAATGGTATAACCAAAAGCTCGCAGTGCCCATAGTGGCATCGTAAAGCTGTCTTTGGGATATCTTGCTCTCAAACATGGATTTGATGATAGCCAGAACGAAGATGAATCTTCGAAAATTATTTGGCCCCTTTCAACTCATCCATCAGCTCATCAACCCTAGGAATAGGATATTGGTTCTTGATTGTTTTCTTGTTGAGAGCCCGGTAGTCGATACACATCCACAAGGTGTTGTCCTTCTTCTTAGCCATCACTACCGTAGAAGAGAATGGACTAGAGCTCGGTCGAACATGGCCCAATCTTAACAACTCTTTGATGGCCTTCTCTATCTCATCTTTATAGACCTTAGGATGCCGATAGGGAGTGGTTATTACTAGTGTTGTGAACAACGCGATAAAATAGCAGTTTTATCAAACAATCGCAGTTTTTTCGCGATGTTGATAAAATCAACGATTTTTTCAGCTTGAAAAAATCACGAGTCGATATGAAAAAATTGTTGAGCCATGTGGCAAAGCGATTTTAAAGGTAAAATTTGTTTTTTTTCTCTCATTTTACAGACAGAGGGCAGAGGTGAGAGCTAAGGAGGAGGAGAATTCATCTACAAGGGCAAGAGAGGAGAAAAGTGAAGGAATTTAGAACCCCAAGCAAATAAATTTTGTTAAACACATACATGGCAGAGGCAGAATATGAATGAAAACATTGAGTTGCAGATATTATTGACATGATATATATTTATAGTACATTGGAGTGACCGTTGGATTCCATAGTCCAAGGTCTCTTGGACTCCAGTGGTTGTTCACATTCCACACCAACCCATAGAGGATTAGGTGTCCAACATTGCTCCCCTTAATCTGAAGGGGCATGTATGAGTCCAAGAAGAGAGCTGTAATACAAAATGTGCAAAAAAGCATGGCAACACTAGGCTAAATGTGCTCTCTAAAATGTTGGTATAAGGGGGGTGGTTTAAGGATGACCACCAACACTGGAACGCTTAGTGCATTTCCCTGAACTCTTCCAAATTTGGCATGAAGCTGAGGTCTTCTGCTAGAGGAAGTGCTCCTCATGTTTTGAAGAGGGAAACCTTCAACCTTGAAAGGGAGGTCTCGCCCCACATAAAAAGGGAGAACCTCAACCTGTGATGGTTTAAGGATGACCAACAACTCTCGAATGCTTAATGCAATTCTTGGAACTCTTCCAAAACTGGCAAGAAGCTGAAGTCTTCTGCTAGAGGAAGTGTCCCCAATTCTTTTGAAGAGATGTCTCAACCCAGCATAGATGGTTTATGGTCGATCATCAACCGAAGGCATGCTCAAGGGCATCTTTGTCTCTGGCCACAACTGAATCTGGTACGACAGGTTGTGGCTCAGGCTCGCTTGATGTGGCTTTGAAGCTTGTAGATGGCCATCACTTCCCCCGTGTCAGATACAAGGTGAGATGATGGAGAAAACTCAAGTGCAAGATTGTTCAATACTCTAGAAGAAGTTCTAACATATGACTGAAATATCTTCTTAGCTGTTGAAGCCCATTGCCAAGAAGTGATCCATCCAAGATGAATTTTTGTTCTTGCAGGAGGCTTGTTTTTGAAGCATCTGTTTGAAGAATGAGTGGTTTTATGACAATGCTCACATGGATGAAGATCAAAATAGTGATCTTTCATACGGCCAACTCGGTCACAATGTTGGCATTTAACAACTTTTGGCTGCGAATGTGGAGGAGCATAATCTGGAACAGGTGAAGGTGAATTGTCATGAAGCAATCCAGTACTCTGAAACTAGATGGGCTTTGAGTAATTTGGACTGTGAAACGAAACCTCCTTATCATATCCAAGACTTGTTCTGTGCTTGTTATGGACAAGCTTTTCCCAAGGTCTGATGATGGGCTTGGGAAGCATACGTTGAATTTCTTCTTCTGCATTCAACTTCGCTCTTGAGATGGGTACTACATCTAAATCAATCTTAATCTCATTGATATGATTACTTTCTGGAAGTTGATGGGAGTCTGTCTCAATTATCTGAATAGAAATAGATTCAGAATGATGACTCCATTGTTGTAATTCTGCTTGCTGAAGCTGAGATTCAAGCTGCAAAAATTCAACGTTTTCTTTTGCATTTTGCAAACAAGTTCGAATATCGGAGACAGTGTCCCTAGTGATTTGGACCATCTCATCAACAATGGAATAAATTAGAGTATTTAGCAACTCTAATGCATCATCAAGTCTAGCCATTTTCTCCAACCTTATAAATAATATCTTAAGCTAGAAATTGCACAAAACCCTCTTTTTTTATAGTAGCTACAACTTACAACTTTTTTTTTTGAAAGGCTTCTCTACACACTCTTCAATGAATCTTGATATGCTCTGAAATTCAACTCATTAGCTAGTGCAATCGAATAATATATATACCAATACAGTCTTCAAAGCATATGACAACACTAGCATATGATAATGAATGATTGTTCAACTATATGAATGAAACACCAACGCATAGGAATGTGTCAACACATAGGTCACAGACATTCAAACCTGCTTGCCATACTTTGGACGGATGTTTATAGCTTTTTTTAAAATGTCGTAGATAGTACCCTACAAGCTTTGTCTCAACTATTCTCTTCCTATAGATATTAACAAAAGATCTCCCATAGTTGCTCCTTTCACACGCTTTGTACAATATTTAATATAACATTTGGAACAATCTAAAAGTGCTCTGTAAATGACCGAGGCAGTTCATTCACCATCAAACCAAAGCTTAAGCTCCATTAAATGTACAACCCTTCAAAGAACTTTCGAATATACCGGTGATGGTGATGGGAGCTTTTATACCTGGGCTGAGGCAGAAGTATCTTGTGCATGAATACGTTTCTACTGTACTTCTTGTAGTGAGTTTGATCATTTTCACGCTCACAGATGCTCAAATGTCCTCGAATTTCAATGTTTTGGGAGTGACAATGGTCTCTGGAACTTTGATAATGGACTCTTTCCTTGGGAATTTATAGGAGGCAATATTTAAAATGAATCTTGGCACTTCACAGATGGAAATGTTGTTTTATTCAACGACAGTTGGGCTACCCCTTTTGATCATACCCATGGGGCTAACGAGTGAGTTGTTCAGAGCATGGACCTCCTACTCCCAGCATCTCTATGTTTATCTAGTGCTCATCTTTGAAGCGATAGTGACTTTCGTTGGTCAGCTCTTAGTGCTCTGCCTAATCGCAATTTTCGGTGCCGCAATGACTGCCATGGTGACCTGCAGCAAGACAGGTTCTTAATTAATGAATCGATCAGAAGGAATTGGCTCAATGCATAGGGATTCAACAGAGTTCAACCAACACACCAACAGACAGTGATGTGGGTAAGTAGGTTAGAATGTTATGTGTATAAGTGGTGCACAGAGGTTAGGGCCTTCGAGTGGACAAAGCATCAGAAAGCATATCGTTAGAATAGACAGAGTGTTAAAAAGGAGTTACTAAGGCAGAGAATGTAGCTAAAATATAGCTGATAGGATATTCATCAAATACAGGACTCATAGCCGAACTTTCATGCACATAGAAATCACAAAATTAGTGGCTCAAAATGAAGTAGGGCAGGAGATCGCCCGCTCTGATACCATGTTAAACACATACATGTCAGAGGCAGAATATGAATGATAACCTTGAGTTGCATATAGTATTGACATGATATACATTTATAGTACATCGGAGTAACAGTTGGATTCCATATTCCAAGGTCTCTTGGAGACCGATGGCTGTTCACATTCCACACCAACCCATAGAGGATTAGGTGTCCAACATCTTTATAGACCTTAGGATGCCGATAGGGAGTGGTTATTACCAGTGTTGCAAACAATGTGACAAAATCGTAGTTTTATAAAAAAACATGATGTTATTAAAATCGACGATTTTTTCGGCTTGAAAAAATCGCATGTCGATATGAAAAAATTGTTGAGCTGTGTGACAGAGCGATTTTAAAGGTAAAATTTCGTTTTTTTTTTCTCATATCTTGTCTTATATCACGACAAGTTATTGGGAAGGTGTCTTCTTTGGAGTGATATTCCTTTCAACATTACGAGGAACGATCCATTTTTCCAGCCCGCAATTGATGTTATTGTTATTATTGGCCTGGGGTACAAAGCCTCTTCATATGATGACTTTAGAGGGTGCATTCTTCAGAATGAAAAGGTTGAATGCACTAAGAGATTGGAGGAGTTTAGGGGCTCATGGGCACATACAGGATGCACTGTGATGTTAAGATGGTTGGACCGATCAAAAGGGTAAAGCCCTTATTAACTTCTTGGTTAATTGTCCCAAGGGGTCAATGTTTATGAAATTTGTTGATGCATCTGCACAAATCAAAGATGCACGATTATTATGTGATTTGTTGGACGTGTTCATTCAGGAGGTGGGTCCACAATATGTTGTCCAAGTCATAATGGATAATGTTGCAAATTATGTTGTTGTTGGTAGGATGCTTATGGAGAGGTATCCTAGCTTATTTTGGACACTTTGTGCTATACACTGTATTGATTTGATGTTGGAGGACATAGAAAAAATTCCTTTTGTCAAGGATATTGTTGAATCATCAAAAAGCATTACAAAATTTATATATAATCATGCATCTATGCTTAATTTGATGAGAACATTCACCAATAATAAAAAGTTGGTGCACCCTGCCATTACACGGTTTGCCACTAGCTTCATATATCTTCAATCCACTTGAATTTGTAGGATGTGAAGAGAATGTTTCTTTCAGAGGAGTGGCGTGCTTTGCCATATAGCTGCAAACTAGAGGGAGAGGCTACATGCAGGCTAGTTTCATACCAAGAAAGCTTCTAGGAGGAGTGTAGGAGGTGTGTAGCATTACTGAACCTTTGGTAAAGGTTTTTCAATTAGTTGATGGAGACAAGCCCGCACTGGGCTACTTGTATGAAGCCATGGATAGGGTCAAAGAATCCATTCACAACTACCATGATGATAAGGGGGATGAGGAGTTTCAGAGACAACAACTCATATGGGAAGTGATTGATGAGTGATGGAACGATACACTCCATCGCCCCATTCATGTAGTAGGGATCTACATGAACCCCACATTTTCTTACTCTTGTGGCTTCTTATTTGATGTTGAGGTCATGGAAGGATTCTTCACTTGTGTTCGGAAAATGGTGTCATCTCCAACAGAAAGTGCAAAAATCTCCAAAGAAATGGAGATATACAAGATGGCAAGTGGCACATTTAGCTTTGACATGGCTATTGTGGATAGGAAGACTAAAATGCTAAGTAAGCTTTAGTTTGTTTCAAATTTCATTGTCTCTTCATACTTTCATACTTTGCTTCAACTTTTTAATTTCAATTTTTTTGTTATGTTTATCTTATATATTGTGATGCATGGTGGAGAAGCTATGGTAGCAGAGTACCCAATCTCCAAAGGCTTGCCATTCGAGTGCTCAACCAAACATGCGGCTCCTTCTGATGCGAGCGCAACTGGAGTGTATTTGAAAAAATACACACCAAGAAGCGCAACAAGTTAAAAATATTCCAATCAATTTTTTGAATTCATTAAATAATAATAATTATTTGCTTGTAATTATTAATTCATTATTTATAATTTACTAATTTATGACCCTTGCACAGGTTGGAGTCCCCGTGACTTAATGACATGGTCTACATCTACTACAATCTTCGATTGTGGGTGAGGCAACTTGAGAAGACACCTAATGTGGAGGCCATCTCATTGGATGAGATTGACACCACTGTTGCATGGAGGGTTGAGGCCAAGAGGCTTATCATGGGGTCATCCTCTGATTGGTTAGAGGAGGAGGTATTGGAGGGGGTAGTAGCTGCAGAGGAGGAAGAGGAGGAGGTGACACCACCTACCATGGTCACCAGTAGAGGCCATCTCATTGGATGAGATTGACACCACTGTTGCATGGAGGGTTGAGGCCAAGAGGCTTATCATGGGGTCATCCCTTGATTGGTTAGAGGAGGTACTAGAGGGGGTAGTAACTGCAGAGGAGGAGGAGGAGGAGGTGACACCACCTACCATGGTCACCAGTAGAGGATGTGGTTTACCTCTTATAGCTCCTAGTTCTTCATCTTATAGAGCACAACAGAGTCCACTGCGAGTGCCAACCCCAACACCTTCTTCATCAGAGGTAAAGTCGTTACATTTTCTCGCAAGAGGGGCAAAGGAAATCAATAGTATTAGTTATTTGGTTCATTTCATTGTTTATGACATTATGACTCATGATATGAGATACATTATTATAATTTTTGTTGATATTTTGAGGCTGAGTCGGGACTCAAGACTTAGTATTCAAGACATGATTCGTTGTTATATGTGATGTAGCATTAGACGTGATATTACATATCTTATATATTAGTTCTCTTTTCATATTTATGTGTCGATGCATTTATTTTATGTTGTGGATTCTTTAGATATTAAAAAAAATTGGAAAAAAAAAGTTTTTTTTTGTATTTGCTGATTTTTTCCAATTTCCGACCCTCGCCAATTTAATCACAATCGCGATGTTCGCAACATTGGTTATTACTACCTGCACACCCTCCTCAAGTTCTATGACTTGTTCAAAACCTCTGTCTGGTGACCTACCTAGAGGAAAGTTAGCAAAAACTTTATGATGTTTATGAAGTAATACCTGAATGTCTTAGATGAGTGTTGTTGCGGCTACTTTGCTTGCCTGTTATCTGTAATAAGGCACTCTAGTGCCCATTCAATATCACCTCGCTTAAAACTGTCTCCATATGGTTGGATGAAACTAGCTTTGGTGGGTACTGATGCATGGCCCTCAAAACTACCCTCCTACCATCTACGAGGTCTTTGAACTCCATTTCCATGTTTCATTGGTTCGTGGTGTACTTCTCAATGTAGTGAAGCAACTGACAACCCAATACTGCATTAGTGTCTAGTACATTCACCACAAAGAAGTCCTTTGTCATTGTATAGTTACCCATGGTGAGTTGTAATTTGGGGATATATCTATCACAGTCCATTTGATGTTTTCCAAGAATAACAATTGTAAATCCATTGAACTCCTGAGTAGGAATCCCTCTTCATTCCACCATCTTTGCATCTATAAGATTGTTGAAAGCCCCATTGTCGATTAGTACTGTCACATTATGCCCTGCTATATCCCCTCCAACTCTGAAAGTGTGATATTTAGGGAATCCTAACATAGAAGCAATAGTAGGAGCTTTTCCCTTTACATGTGAAGACTTGCCCCCAGCTATATGGTGCATTTGTCCCTATGCTTGTCCATGTACTAGCTCCTCATCCCCATCATCACTATCACTCTTCGCTTATACATCAATATGGTGAGCCTTTGTCCTTGCCAGCACACTTGTGCCCCAGTGCCCATGGCTCCTGATAGCTGAAGCAAAGTTTCTTCTTCCTTAACTCTTTTCGGGTCTCATCTATCTTTAGTTTCCCAGTCAACTCCTAAAAGGGCTTCACTTCTTTGCCCTTCTAAGGGAAAGAAGGTTTAGGAGTGAATTTATTCTTTGGGGCGGCATCCTATAAGTCCCTGGTTTTGTTCATAGTCGCACGAAGGGTGGTGGGTTCAAACTTCAAATCTCTTAACCCATCCACGTAGAGGTTTTTCCAACCCCTCTACAAAAAGCATCACCAATCTAGCCTCTGAGATGTCTGTGACCATGACCTAGCCTCTGAAACTCTGTAATATAGGCCTCCAGATTACCTGTATGCTTGAGTTGTGTCAACTCTCTAAAATGAATCTCCAGATCCTTCCTGTTGAACCGCTCAATAAGCCTCTGATTGAATTTCATGTATGAGGTGATGCTACTATGGCCCAAAGTCACCAACCCATGGTACCACCACTCATGGGCTTCACCATCCAAGTGCAAGGCGACCAATTTAATAGCCTCCTCCTCTATCATCTGATGTAGCTGAAAATAGGTGTCCAATTTTTGTACCCATGATCGAGCTGAACATTTGGACAACCCATCAAAACAAGGGATGGTCACCTTCCCCAATTTTTCTGTAGCCTCGGGTTCTGCCTTGGGAACCTTTAAGATGATTTACACCTACTCTTCAATTAAAGGTGGCAAAAATCAATAAAAGTCATAGCGGCACGGAAATCCGATCATAGTGCTTGGTATTAGTCGATATAGTCTGCATAAGGGATCCCAAAATCAGCCTGCTTTGTTAAGTCCTTTGTTGTCTCTTGTACAAACTAAGGCATATTGGGTCTAGGCATTTTACTAGCAGCATGTGAATGGCTCTGCAAATGGGTACGAGCATGGCTGCCCTCAGCACTATTGGACCCTTCCTCATTCAATGGCTCCTTCCCAATAGAGGCCCTTGTGTTGGTCATCGCTTTCATCAAGTATACCATCTCTTTCTGGCCCTTGGCCAAGTCATCTATAGCCTCAAGCAGGTTGTTAAAGGCATGTTCCTTCTTATCTCCCATAACGGGCCCTTCAATCTCAGGTGTTTCCTCTATCTCCTTCCCCCTTTCTGGTGTATCTTCAGTTTCTATATCAGGGATATCCTCTTCCGTAAGAGGAGTTGGTTCTTTGTAAGTGTGTCTCCTTCTATATGTTATCCCTGTGTGGGGTTTTTCTTCTGTCATGTAATCACTGTCAGGTTGCTACTAAACTCTTGAGCTCTGACTTTTAACAACAACCCACAACTGAGCCAAGACTAAGGCTCTAATACCAATGCAAGATTCTAGTTTAGAAACGACTCCAAAATACCATTGTTTTTGTCAAAATTTGTAAGGCTCCCTCCTTAAAAGTTTGTAAAATCAAAGTTTACATCAGCTGCTGTAGGTTAATGCTTTCATTTAAATGATATTGCATACATGCATTGGTTTTCTTCAATATAAAAACACTTCAATATATATAATATATATTAAAATAAATTGGGAACTTGCCCAGACATGTAGACAACACTATCACTATTTCAAGAAGAGAGTATAAGCCCAAAATGTTCGTGCATTCACTTCAAACTAGCAGCGTACAACATCAGACAGTCACACATTTTTGGAAATGAGACAACAGTGATACAAAGGGTAGATGAAACTGGTAAATTGATGACAGTCGGTGATAACAATTACATGTGTATATTTTCAACGCACAGAATGATACTCCAACATTTGTTCATGGAATACACTGCCTAGAAATATACATGCAGACCCACACTTGCATCGACTCTTTGCTCTGGCAACACAAGCAAGGTTTGTCTCAGAAATGTTACGCATAACTCACAGTGAAGCTACAACAGCAAAAAAAGCGTAAGGAAATGCCCAATGACCAACTTAGTATGACCTCCAGAACTCGTGGTCATGTCTAGTAATAGAATACGACCTTGGGAGATCAATCTTACGTCTGCCTGTGACTATTTGGAAGCACCCATAATCCATAGGGTCAAGCCTTTGATTAATACACTGCGTAGAAAAAAAATTTGACCCAGCTCTTCAAACTAGCCAGAATATCAACTCATCCTTCCTAAAGGAGGTAACTAGGACCAGTGGAAACCTTGAACTCGACCTAGAAATTTATGCTATGGTTCGGATTTCACCATAAACAACAAGAGCAACAAAATGTGTCGAAATTGTTCCCCTTTCAATAGGAGTTTAGCACAGACCTGGGCTTGAGTCTATTGCTCCAACAATTTCATCTTCAACCTGAAAGATATTAAATGAGAAACAACAAATCAGCGATTCAACTCATAACACCTCTTCCAACTCAAAATCTTTGGCAAATCTAATTCTCCATTAAGGCACGATGGTGAAATCTGTGTGATTTCACTTTCAAATCCAAACTAGGGTATCTAGTTTCAACACCAAAGTCTGTTGTGGTGGCTAGAGTTCCAAAACCCTAAGCTTTTCTTCAAGCAAACTCTCCAAGAGTTTTTTTCTCCAAACTCACAATGCATGAATGAGCAGAGTCTCCTCATTTTCCTTCTTTTTGAGCTTAGGGTCACCTTTTCACCTCTTTTTTTTTATTAAATCAACTTTTATAAAGTCACATAATGATATTTCACTTTACAAAGTTGAAGTGAGTTTTCACTTGCACCCTTTCTCCTTTTTAGACTTTATAATGTTTTCCTTAGGCAATTCAAGTCCCCTTTTATTAAATATTTCCCCGCTTTAGCCTATGGGAATCACTCTAGGCTAGCGGACTCCGTCATAAGCTTCCTAAGGGGTTGGGGACATTACATTACATATCATCAAAAGTATCTTTAACCATGCCATGAAACATCCACATCATTAACATCCTCTTGAGGGTTGGGATTGTTGCTTGAAGATGCAGAGTTGTCATATCCACTTGAAAGGGCTCTTGGCAGTGCCTCATCATAAGAAAATTTTAGTGGGTCATGGCATTATATGGCATCTCAAAGTCAAGTAACTCTGGGCCCACATCCCAAAATTCACTAGGCTTCATTTTGTATTCATCTTTCCTATGTGACAAATGAAGGTTGAAGTGAAGAAATACAAGCTTTGTAGTCCCCTTTGAGTCCAATTGGTTTCAATAAATTGGGTGGACAAAACCACATGTACTACAGCTCTACACACCTTTGCCTTGTTCGTGATAGAATGTTAGCAATGAATTGTGCATCTTTTTCCTCTCCTTGGCAATCAATTGCTTTGTAAAACATTGTCCATTCCAGGCACATTGTAATTATATTAATCAGAGGTCTATTCCTCTGATCTTTCATCCATCAGAAATGATGGATACACGTAAAATTCACCACAAAACCTGGATTGTTGCTAATTCATGCTCCACAAGTATCTTATCATTTGTCAACAGTGTAATAACGATCTTCTCGTAAAGTATCTTTTCATTCAGTAACAAAAGCACACCAAGTTAGAAGGAACCCCATTTGGTATATATATGCATTGGGCTATACTGATCTTTATCATGGCTATTAAAGATCTTTTCAAGGAATCCCAAAATTGGACCTCCTTGGAGTGTAAGATTCATTTGAGGGTACAAAGGAGACTTTTATGTGCCTACTCTTAATGGATTTTTGAATTTAAAGGAAGAAAACTTTCCCTATGCAGCTGTAGCACCTGCCTCACCTTGCTCATTCTTATACTTTGCTATTTTCTCCACTCAATCCCTGCCCTTTATATCAATCTGAGTTAGGCTGGCTATGGCATATTTTAACACCTTGGTTTCTTATGGCAGGAAAATGGCATTTCATTGCGGTGTAGGAACCTTTGTATCCATTTTCCTACTCAGTAACATGTTCATAAACATGCAATCTTGCCTACAATACTAACAAATTTCCAAAGACAGGACTTTGGATCAGTTTTGGTGGTTGATCTTGAACATTCACTGATGATGATTCCATGGTAAATAATATTAGATAAATAGATTCTCTCACTAGAAACAAAGATCAATAATTAAGAAAAAAGATTAAAAAATTATCTAAAAGAAAAAAACAGATTCTATTATTTTCAGTAGCATTTCTTTTATTATTTATCCAGTATTTCTTTTGGTTGTTTTCAACAAAAGTTTCTTCACAAAATATTTGGCTGTAATGTGGTTTTTGGTACCGTTACCATTCATTTCAGCAGGGGTTCCATTGTAAATTTTTGATGAACATGAGCAGTTTTTGGCATGGAATAGCCCTCTTGGATCTAGTTGTACTCTGATTTTTGGGTATTATCACACTTCCCAAGGCAGCTCAAAATGTTCAAGGTACTTCACATTTTCTGAGGCATTGGTAACACCTCTCAAGGCAGCTTGGGGCTGTTTGTGGACACTTGGACCTCTCCTGTGCATGCCACATGGAAGATCCTTGAGTGCTGTCCTATGTGTCACTTTATGAGCTAATTTGTATTTATTTTAAAGGCTGATTTGTACACATGGCAGCTGTAGGGTTTTATTGCAGCTTTCAGTGACTTCGAAGGGATATTGGATGATGTGTAACTCCCTTGAGATCCTTGAGCTCTGATATGGTTATGTCTTGGGCCAAATATCTTGAAAAGCAAGTGAAATAGAATAAATATTAATTTCGTTAAATTTGAAGTAACTTAGCTGGATGGAGGTTTCATGACCCCAAATTTTAGCTTTTAGAGGCATCTCCCATGCTTCATGGAGTACCTTGGCCCAAGGTATGACCATGGGCTGCCTTTTGGAGCATTATATGGGGGCATTAAAGCATTATCTAAGTTGAAGGAGGCTGCCCCTTTTATTGGATGTAATTGTAGCTTTCAGGTGCATTTGAAGCTGATTTTTGGCTTATAAAGTCATTCCCATACTTTATGGAGACTCCTTGTTACAAGGTATAGGCATGGACCATCTTTTGGGACATGATTTGGAGGCTTTGGTTAATTATGGGACACGATCTTTGGAGCTCTAATGATTTTCCACCCTGCTGAAGGAATTTTCTTTGGGTCGTTGGATGGGATGATTTGGGAATTACTTCAACATGCTTTGAGGATTGACCATGGGCCATCTACATCATGATGTTGCCTCAAAATCTAGCAAGTTTTTTTAGGGGAGCCCACAAGGCAAGAGCTAGACCATGTGACAAAACTGTGAGGTGTGGTCCACTGTCACCACAACCACCACCTCCTGTTCTTTAGTGGATTCTCACCACAAGGGAGGCTTCCCTTTGTAGGTTAGGTCACCTAACGGATATATCAAGTCTAAGGCTTGGAGGTGACAAGGATAGGCTTATGATAGGTACTCAACCTGAGAACAAGGCTCAAACTAGCTTAGCTAAGGCAAAGTGTACCCTCCAAAAGGCCTATATAGGACACAAGTGACCTAGGGTTTATGGATAGGCAAGGTTAACAGGTTTACCTAGGTACACATGGCCAAAGAAAAGGCTTGAATAAATGAATATGATCGATTTTATCGACAAGAAGCCCCAAGTTGAAGTGTAGGGCTAGATTAGGGTTTGCCTAGGGCAAAGATTACCTAGGGCTAGTGACGTCAACCTTAAAATGGAAGTATTAGCCATGGGACAAAGATGATTTTAAGGCAATGTCTTACCAACCATGTGTTGAATCCTCCCACAATCCAATGGATATATTCTAGTTGAATTTCAACCCTAACCCTAGCCTAGTGGCGTGACTAAAGGCCAAAAATTTGAGGAGGAGAGAGAAATTAGTTTGATGGAAAATTTATGGTGTGATCATCAATGTGGGAAAACTAGTGCTTCATCTTGGGTGGTGGAGTCTAGAGGGAGATCAAATTAGGAAAAACCAAACCCTAAAATGGAGTAAGGGAATATGAAAAACCCAAGTTTCATACCCTAGGTTCATTTTATGAGGGAACAAAGTCATTGAGGAGAGCTTAACATGAAGGATCACTCGAGGGATTGTCACCCAAATCTTAAAACGGTAATGCACACAATACCATTGCCAATATTTCATAGAAAAATATCAATAAAAACTAGCATATAGAAACCCTAACAATATCCATTCCATGAAATAGCCATGAAGATATTCAAATAACAAAAATACTTACAAGAAAATACAAGAACCAATCCTTTATTGTTCCAAAATGATGTCTCCAAAACAAGAGAGTCTCCATAAGCAAATAATCCACAAAAGATCACATCTCCACAAGAAACAAGTCTATTTCAGCTAGGTCGAAATCTTCTAAGGAGGACAAATTGATCCAGGAGTGATGTTAAAAATGAAAATGAGGTGACCTCTATTTATATGAGGTCTACCTCAAATAATTTTGGACTAATGAAGCCCCTACAACAAGTTTGACATAAGATAAACTTGGGTTACAAGCCAATCCACTAGCTAAATGAAAAAATAGAGCATGAATTCCCACATGTGTGAGCCACAACATCCAATAATACTGATGCATGCCCTTTTAGGGCTCAGAATGCCATGCCAAGGTGTGTTGAGGTATAAAAAGGTGTCAGAGTGCCTAGAAAATCCAAAATTTGAGGAAATTCCTTCAAATCCTTCTTTGGGGTCCCAAGTCTAGCTAGGGCACCATCATGTGGTCTCCATGAGTCTCCAACTATCAAAATGAAGCCTCCTTTGTCCAACATTAGGGCTTCTCCAAGTGAAACAATCCTCCCAAGTCTCTCAATGGGAGACCATCCTCATCTGGGCTCTGAATCAAGTCCTATCCATCGAATGTGCAAAGGCCAGCCTAGGAACATATTGGGTCTAGTGGTGTTATCATGAAGAACCCTCTGTGCTAGGTCAAAATAAACTAATGTCCTAGGTCCTAAAGGTGCTCTGGGACATGTAACATATGTTCATGTTGTCAGGAAGATCAACTCTCTCAACGACGCATCTGCTAAATATCTCTCTAAAATGGCCTGGGCACCTGTGGAGTGGATGCCCTCAAGGCATAGGTTGTTGTGGACCACCTAAAAAAAAGAACATGAACTCAAGTGAAAGCAACCATCCATTAGAGAATAAGAACATATATACATCTAAGTGGACTAAACATGAATGTTAAGGGCATGTTAATATTTCAAACAAGGATCACCTTCCAATATCTAACTAGACCAAGTCCCGTAAAGGTGCTCCCTACCTTGATAGAGGTGGCTAATGGTCAACCCTATTAGGTGCTTCCAACTCTTAAGGGCAAGTGACAATTCCAAGTTCAACCCTTCAATCAATAGGTGCTAGTGTAAATATGTTGACAATGCACGGGAAAAACTTCATGGCCAAGTGCCATGGACAAAGGGACCAGCTAATGGGATGTCCACATCTTGAGTGTATGAATGTAAAGGAAGAAGCAATCACGGGGGTCTGAGTTACCTAGTTCGGCCTACTTTTTCCACCCCTCTAGTACGCCTTTTACTTCTTCATGATAATGCTTTGTAATACCGCATATAGCTCAAGGGTTAGAGCTTGCTCTTTATGATGTAGCATTTTATCACCCCTTAAGATGAGTCAGTTCATCACTCATCAGGGTTGGGACATGCAAGGGTTCCTTTTGATGTGAAGGAGCATCATGTGCTCAAGAACAGGGTGATGGCTAAATGAGGAGGGTGAGCTCATGCTAGACTTTTTCTCACATGCTAATTTAACTCTCGACCATCTTTTGCATTTTAATTTTTCTTCGTTTTCTCTCATTGTGGCCATAATACACTTTTTCATTCTTTAGCTACATCAACCTCCAAGGCAATAGTTTTTCAGCCCTACGCAAGGGGTGTGCACATATGGGTGCCAAATCCCAAAAAACCAATAACAAGTTAGACCCAAAGAATGGAGGTGAGATATGAGGCTTGTAATATGTGATGGAAAGTGTTAAGTATGGTGTAGGGGATAATGAACGTGCTATCTCAATCCGGGTTTTTCAAGTAGTGCCCCTTCTATGATCTTAAGGCCTCAAAGGTGTTGGAGAATCTAGTAGGGCAGTTATTAAAAACAATTCTCCTTAACCTTGATAAAAGGTTCTGAACTTTAGTTATCTTCTTATTGTTCTTTACTAGATCTATTCATCAAACAATTATAAAAAACATAAACAATAAAGACAACAGACACAAGTAGGCTCCAAGCCAAGGCAAAATCCCTCCAAGGGGAAAACCCAAAAAGAATCTCTTCTCTTCTTATAGAATCAGTTCAAATGAGAAATCAAGACCCCAAGACCAAAGTCAAGACCTCCTCCAAGCACCAAGTCAACCCTCCAAGAATCTCTTTCAAACAAGTCAAAGATTATCCAAGTCAAACAAGGTCAAACCTCTTTTAATCTTGCTCCCAATCACAATTTCAACCTTCTACTTCAGATCCGCAATTTTGGCTTCTAGACTGCAGAAACCCTACCTTAAGCAAGT
Organism: Pinus taeda; assembly: GCA_000404065.3. Lineage (NCBI taxonomy): Eukaryota > Viridiplantae > Streptophyta > Pinopsida > Pinales > Pinaceae > Pinus > Pinus taeda. Next base: position 145,628 of record APFE031234969.1, on the reverse strand, counting down.
CAAGGTCTTCAAAGTCAACGATAGTAAAATCTTTCTTTAAGATCTACTCTAGTCAAGATTTCAGCTTCTAATGTAGGTCTACAACTTTCGGCCTACGACTCTCAACCTTGCAACTCTGATAGAAACGCTAATATTTGCACATGTGAGAGAATCATATCTTTTCTTCTTGTTTAGACTTCCTCTTGCCTCCTTGTCCTTCACTCTTATTTTTCGTCTTTTCTTGAGATTTAAATTGCAAAAGCGTGTCCAAGATGAATCGAACTTGCTTCTTTATATAGCCTTCTCATGAGGTCGAATAGGCCTCTTTTGGGCCAACTTGTCTCTAGCAGGGCAACTTGTGCTTGGAGACCTTTTTGACTTTCTAGACACAAAAATAAATTATTTTTTCATGTTACAACTTGCCCAAATGGGTCTTATACAATTGATATTGACTCTCTTGACTCATGTCAATTATTCTTATGACATGAAAAACGCTAAAAGCATGAAGAGCATGCTTTTAACCTACTTGACCAATCAAAAGAAGCATGAAACCCATGCTTGAAAATAATAATTTTTCTTTCTTCTTTGATTGTTACATAAGATATACATAATGACATGAGTATAATGACAATTATGAAGGTTGAAACTAGTCACATTTTCCAACAAAGGGAAGTCCCACTAGATTACGACTAAAGATCAATTGCCTTGGTAAGGTGAGAGAATAGATTTATAATCAATATCGTTCAACCTTCCAAATCACTAATTTCTGCATACTAAATGCCCAAAACAAACAAGTATAAGTACCCAATTGCAAAATGATCAAAGTAACTTTTGAATAGTAGCCCACCCTTTTCTAAGTGTAAATACTAGATGGGGAGAAGCACATGGCATGTCATCACCAAATAGTAGTAGTCAAGGGCTACTGCTTGGTTGGGTGTCTCACTGGCTGTTGAATGTAGGAGAAAAAATTTCTCCAATGGGGTTACCCATTTTGGTGGGTAACATCTAGCTCCAACTTAGGAACATGAGTTCACCATAGAGTGCATGACCCATATGCTCGAACAGGGAGTCCATGAGAACTCCGGCAATCCCTGGGCTCGCATACCTGTAACCTGCACATCCAAGTCAACTTGTTTGGGAGCATGTGCATTGGATGTAGGTTATCACCTATATGATGATAGAAATCCATACTGTAAATAAACCTATCTAAATGCAATGCAATCTATAGTGAAACACAACAATATGAAAACGCATGTTAGAATGCTCACACAATATGCAATGGAGCTACCTACTCTATGCTGACACATACTACATCACCTAAGTATAATCATACAACCAATATAGCCAACATATCATTAGATTTGTATCACAACTCTTAACCCTGTGATTAATCACGGGATAGAACAAGAAAACATCACACTCAACTATATCATAGCACTCACATATTGAATCATATGGGTGGGAGGTGGGAAAATAAAACATCCATTGATCAGTTTTTCCACCATGAGAAAGGGTAAGGGATGAAAAAGGGGAATTCAAATTTTTCTTACCCCCGCAAATCCTTTCTTGCAACCTGAGTATGGAGTAATCGATGATCAATTTCAAGAACTCTTACCCAATAGCTATCTCAGGCATACAACTCTCATTTATGTCCTCAGGGACTTGCTAAGAGTGGCACGATGAAGAAGATGGTTGGAGGACAAGATCTTGACACCTAAGTTGCTCATCACAACAATCAAATTCAAAAGGGTAAACCAGTGCTAGCTCATCATGTTCAAAATTTATGCGATGTATATGTGACTGAGGGACGACAAAAGTAATATCTAAGGATGGCTTAAATACATCAACAATCGTATCTTCTCGATTATATGAAGTGCAAGGGAGGGCATGGTCATTGTTAACATCATTATTAGTATCATGAATTAGATCCTTGTCAAAATGATGGAAACTCATATCCCACTTCGCTTCTTCGATATGCAGAAAATCACAAATGTCAATCTCTAGAGAACTCATGGGATCACCCTTTTCAAGGTCTTCAGAAATTGTAACATCAAACTTAACATCCATGAAAAGGGTGGAGTTTGCTTCAACTCCACTTGCCAATGTATCATTTTTAGCAAGATCCCCACCATGCTCCATTCCTGGGTCGTCCTCAAGATCACTTTCGACATACTCATCTCAATGATCCAAAGGGGACTCCCCCTCTTTCTCATGGCACTCCTTAACACATCCCTGATTTCTTTCATCAATGGAATGATTAGGATTCTCTTCAATATGATCGACTTGATGATCAAGGGTGATGTCTTCTGTTGGAAGACAATGATCTTCTTCTTCAACTCCTACATCTTCAAAGAGGTAAAATTCCCCTTGGAGAGCTATGGCCAAACTTCATAAAAAATATTCATCACTTTGAAACACTGACTCCCAATCCACAAGAAGCTTTCTTATAAAAACCTTCAGAGAGGGGATGCTTCTAGTTTCATAGGAAAAATTAACCCATTCACGTTGATCGATCCAAGAGAGTTAATGAATAACCTCATGAGGGTATCCTAATGAACAATATTGACCTTTGAAGCATATTTGGCGAATCTCGCTATGTGATCAATTGCTAAAGATGGAAAACAATTAAAACTTCAAGACATTTATTATAACATCTTTGTCCCAACAATTCGGATATCAAGGAATATCCCCGACATCCAAAGCAGCGAACATATCATCTAGACCCCAATGAGCCATCACCTTGAGTCTTGCATAACACCCAAATGGGAAGCCACCAGAATAAATTCAAAAATGCCTTTAAGAGATGCTTGCTTCACCCTACAGGCATTGAAACTTTGAAGCTCAATGAAGAACTAGGTCTTTGTTCTTCCAATGGAGTCACCAGATGACCATATTTATCCTCGTTTATGGGATGAACTCAATCAAGGAAACAAAGCTTAGACTTCAAATAACAAGGAGGTCGACTCTAATCCTCCTTGGCAACAACCCTAGAAGATGTTGCCTCAAAATCTAGGAGGTCTTGTGAGAGGAGCTCGTAAGGGAAGAGTTTGACCAAGTGACAACACTATGAGGTGTAGTGCACTATCACAATAGCCACCAACTCCTGCTCTTTAGTGGATTCTCACCACGGGGAAAGCTTCCCTATGCAGGTCACCTAATGGATATATCAAGTCTAAGGCTTGGACTTGACAAGGATAAGCTTAGTATAGGTACTCAACTTAAGGACAAGGCTCAAACTAGCTTAGATAAGGCAAAGAATACCCTCCAAAAGGCCTATATAGGGCACAAGTGACCTAGGGCTTGTGAACAAGAAAGGTTAATAGGCATACCTAGGTACACAAGACCAAAGAAAAGGCTTGAATAAATGAATATGATCGATTTTATGGACAACATGTTGAAGCCTAGGGCTAGTTTAGGGTTTACCTGTGCCAAAGATTACCTAGGGTTAGTGATGTCAGCCCTAAAATGGAAGAATAAGCCATCGGACAAAGATGGTTTTGAGGAAATGTCTTACCAACCATGTATTTAAGCCTCCTGCAAGCCAATACATGCACCCTAGTTGAATTTCAACCCTAACCCTAGCCTAGTGGCTTGCTTTAAAGGGCCACAAATTTAAGAGAAGGGAGAGAAATTAGTTTTATAGAAAATTTATGGTGTTATCACCACTGTGGGAAGCCCCGTCCTTGATCCTCGGTGATGGTGTCTAGAGGGAGATCTACTTATGAAAAACAAAACCCTACAATGGAGTAGGAGAATATGAAAAAACCTAGTTTCATACCCTAGCTATCATTTTATGAGGGAACAAAGTCATCAAGGAGAGCTTAACATGAAGGATCACTCAAGGGATTGTCATACAATCTTAAAAGGGTAATGCATACAATACCATTGCCAAGATTTCATAGAAAAATATTCAACAAAAACTAGCACACAAAAACCTTAACAATGTCCATTCCATGCAATAGCCATAAGATATTGAAATCCATATAATACTTATAAGGAAAAGCATGAACCAATCATTTATTGTTCCTGTTAACCCACAAACGAGCAGTGGACCTAAGGGGGGAATTCATAAAGGGAAAATGCTAGGCCAAGGGCAACAAATGGAGACTTAGCCCACTGTCACCTCAAATAAGGCTCCCTTCTATTTACGGACTTTCATCGATGGAAGAAGACCCAGTATATTATGGAGTCCTCCATGAAGGATAAGTCAATGAAATGATATGGAGTGACCCAAACAATCCCTTTCTCGAAAGAGTTAGAAAGATAAGGCATGCTTGCCTTCTAAGCAAAGTGTAATGTCTTCTAGGGAAAGGGAGGATTCAAGGGTTAGGTTTATGGGATATGACTTATGAAGGAACTTCCCAATCCCTAAAATCCTTACTGTAATTGGTATCGTGGTGGTTCTTGAAGAATTGTATTTTTAAAGGAATGGGACCACATGACACCAAGTGGGCTTGGTCTAGGATTGAGGGGGGGGGGATGAGTATAGCAACCAATGATGTTCTTACCCTAGACAAGGTGGGCAGAGAATCAAAGAAGGGATTTTCACTTGAAGGTGTTGATTTGATCCTATTAGCTACTAGTCTTGGGGATGCTAAGGCAAAATTTGATCTTAAAGCTAGGGGTTTGCTTTTCTCCCAACTCCACCATCGGAATGGCTTCAAAAATGGAGGAGAGCTTGAGGAAGCACCAGCACAAGAGACCCTAGGATATCGAACCTTTTGGAGGGCTAGCTTGTCGGGAAATTGATGCCCTAGGTACCCCAACATGGCTAGACCTGGAAAAAGATGAAAGAATGTGATTCTTGGTGACCATCTTTTAGTAGATCAATGCCTTAGTCTTTGGGAGAATGGAGTCTATGGTGAATATGAGTAGGATTTCTTGATTCCCAGTCAACGAGGCCTCAAGATCACTTCGCTAGCCTTCTAGGTCAAGGAGAAGCAATCTTGCAGCTTTTATACTTCGATGTGCAAAGGAAATGGCTTATCAAGGTCAAATACTTTGATAGAATCACCCCTAGGAGATTTTGTTCATATTACATGGCCCATACATTGAGAGATGTTATAATAGAGACAAAATTCCACAGTTTTAAGCGTTAAATGCATGCAGCAATGAGCCCTAGAATGACAAAATTTAAAAATCCTAGTCCAATGTATATGACAAAGTAAAACAAGAATAACATTAAAATCATGTACTTACATGTAACAGAATATATCCAACCATTCACAATTGACAAGAGAAGATAGACCAATATCCACACACCAAAATTCATCCATAAAGCTCCAATTCATCCTATAGAAAAGGTGTGAAAATCTCAAGAGAGAGATAAGATCCAATCCAAAGTGATTATGAGCAAATGAGCTCATCTCACTTGTATTTATACACAACTTAGGAGTTCGAATTAGCCTCCTTGGCCTACATAAGCCCCAAAAATAAAATAATGTTCTAATAATTCAACTTTTGGTGACAAGTCTGTCAAACTAGCTCATAAATGAAAAGTAAGCCTCTCAAGAGGTCAAATAATAATTTATACATGTCGTAGGGCCCTCTAAGAGGCCCAATGAGCTCCATGGGTGCCACAATGAAGAATAGGACCCTCAAAAGCAATGGACAAGGGGTTGGCCCCTCGTAATAACCCGTGGTGCTCTAAATGACATGTGCGGACACACAAGTGTCCTCATGGGTCTCCAAACTAATCGAAGATGCCTGTAGATTGTCTGCAAGGGCTAGGATGATGGTGTAGGTGGTGCCACATCATCATGCAAGGCCTGGATGATCTGCGAAGTGTATGGTGTAAATTTGGGGCCAGTTGGACATGATGGATTAGGTGCATCTTCCTCGTCTAATAAGTGAACTATGAGCAATCTCTAAATGGTTGTGGGGATCCATGGAGTGTTGTCTGTTGTTTTGGAGGCCCATGGCTCTCAACACACACCCTACAAGTGCCAATGTAGCCCTATGAAGGATTAGGACCCCATATAGGGAGACCAAACCCAAAATGGAGACCATCTACAATCCTGCATAAGATCCAATGTGTCCCCTAGCCTTCTAGTACAACAAGTCATTAAAGAAATTGAATAAATGATCTTACCAATCATGGACCACAGGTGGGGACTTCATAATGGCCTGCCCTTCCATAATGGGCTTCGGGATGTGCCAATATCTCCTAAACTCCAAATGGGGTTAACCAATAATCCTATTAGGTGCTTTCTACTTCTAAAGGGGGTGATATAGTCAAGGCACATCTTTCAAAAGGCGGTGGCATGTGACAGATAGGTGAATGAAGTAGGGGATGAGAAGGGGCAACCCTAGGTCACATGCTGGGGTACAAGGGCAGCTAATAAGAGGGAAGCCCACACTTGGGTTTATAATGTATAGAGAGAACAATTGTGGTACATGAGGTTCCTCGGCCTCGATTTTTCCACCCTTCTTTGCCTTTTTATGATTTTCTTTAATTAATGACTCGGGGCTCAATGGGTGAGAGCATGATGTATAAGATATAGCAGTGAATAACTAATTTTAATGGTGGGGTCGTTCGTTGCCCACCAGCGGCTGGGACAATCATGGTTTCCTATATGATGGAGGAGGTTCATAGAACCTGTAGGAACGAAGGTGATGGCCATGATGATGGGGTACATTTTTTTAGGGTTATTATTTCGGAACTACTATTTAACTATGAACATACACCAGATGAGTTCTGAATGTAATATTATATATTAATAGATAAAATTCGAATGATGATTACAAGGTTGAGGCGGTGCTCCTTAAATAGGAGTTGACTGGCCATGCCTAGTCAGAGAGACATGTCCCTTGAGGACTAATGTCTCTTTATTTAGCTAATTATTTGTTAATTAATTGAGCTTTGTCCTCAAAGCATAGGTAGGCCTGGGTGTTGATGCAAGAAATGTTCTAATTCCCAAGACACATCTTCCTCTGGTAACCTCTTCCATTTGATGAGGTATTCCTTTATTGTCTTGGATCGTAAAACCTTTTCTTAGGTAGTGAGTATACGTTCAGGTTCAAGAACTATTCTTCCTTCTTTATCGGTCTCTGGTATTTCTGTTTGTGCTATCTGGTTTTGCCCTAATACTCTTTTGAGACTTGATACGTGAAAGGTATTATGGATTCGACAGTTGTCTGGTAACTTTAACCCATAAGCTACACTACTTATCTTTTTGATTATCCGATACAACCCATAATATTTAGGTGACAATTTATTCTTCCCTTGTTGTTTTAGTGATAGTTGCTTGTAAGGTTGCAGTCTAACAAAGACCCAATCTCCCTCCTCGAACTCTCTTTCAAAGCGATGTTGGTCGGCATGTTGTTTCATTCTATTACGAGCCATGGTTAGATTTTCTTTTAGTAAGTGGATGATCCTTTGACTTTCTCTTAGGTGGTCTTTAACTGTTGGTACCCTAGAATCAAGGAGTGCAAAGTCCTTCCACCTGGGTGGCTCATAACCATATAAGACTTAGAAGGGTGTCATCTTAGCTAACGTGTGGTACGTGGTATTATACCACTATTCTGCCAAGTGTAGCCACTATGTCCATCTGTTTTGTTTATCTGTAACGAAACAATGAACATATGTTTCCAAGCATTTATTAATGATTTCGATTTGCCCATCTGTTTGGGGGTGATAGGTCGAACTCATGTTGAGGGATATTCTTGGAGAATTCCTTCCAAAATTTTCCTTTAAACCTTACATCTCGATCCCTGACGATGACCTTAGGAAACCTGTGTAGTTTGTAGATATTTTTACAAAACACATCAACGATTTGTTTAGTTGTGTCAGTCTTTTTAACAGCCATAAAGTGGGCATATTTAGTGAGTCTGTCGACTACTACAAATATTTTATCCTTTCCGTCAGAAGCAAGTAGTCCTTCAATAAAATCCATTGAAATTTCCTCCCACTTCTGATTTGGAATGTGTAAAGGGTGTAGCAATCCTGGAGTTGGAACATTTTCACTCTTGTTCCTTTGACAATTATCACAGTCTGCAACATATTTTTGAATTTCCTTGCTCATACCCTTCTAATAGAATAACTGTCAGATGTTGTAGTAAGTCTTGTAGAATCGGACATGTCCGGCTACTGGCGAATTGTGACACTCTTTTAGTATTTTCACCTTAAATTTGAATGCGGGTGTTAGGTAAATTCTACCCTTGTACCATAAGATGTCATTTTTCCACTCGAAGTTGGTATACTGACTGATATTGTTAATCATGGAGTCACAATCCTTATCCTTGGCATATTCGCCTCATATTTCATCTAACCATTCTAGAACAAATATCATGGCGGCCATGTTATGTGGTTGTCATCCTTACGTGAGAGTGCATCAGCTACGACATTCTCCTTTCCCTTCTTGTGTAATATTTCTAAGTCGAAGGCTAACAACTTCTCCATCCACTTCTGTTGTTCTATTGATAATGTCTTTTGTTGAATTAAGAACTGAAGACTGTTGTGGTCGGTTTGGATTGAAAATTTACTTCCAAGCAAATATTGGCTCCACTTCGTCAAAGCGTGTATGATGGCGAGCATCTCCTTTTGGTATGTTGATTTTAAGCCTTCTCGTCTATTAAGTTTCCTGCTCTCAAATGCTATAGGGTGGTTGTCCTGCATTAGTACAACTCCAATTCCAAACCCAGAAGCATCACATTCGACTACGAACGGTTTGGAGAAGTCAAGAGTTGTTAGTACTGGTGTGGTTGACATCATTACCTTTAATTTCTCAAAGCACTTGTCTGCTTGGCCATTCCATTGAAAAGCATTCTTCTTTAACAAATTAGTCAGGGGTGCTATCAGATGTGCATAATTTTTTATAAATCTTCAGTAATACCCTGTTAAACCTAAAAATCCCCCCAACTTGGATACATTCTTGGGTTTGGGCCATTCCTTGATTGCCTTGATTTTGTTGGGATCCACTTGGACTCCTTCCCTCGATATAATATGTCCTAGGTATTCAACTTCCTGAGATGTTCGTTCATGGTTGCTTGGAAGGTGGTTGGCGCATTTGTTAATCCAAATGTCATGACCTTGAACTCATAATGCCCTTCATGAGCCTTGAAAGTTGTCTTTCTGATGCCTTCTAACCTTACTCGTATTTGGTAGTAGCCTAATCTTAGATCTAACTTGGAAAAATATTCTGCACCATGTAGTTCATCTAGCATTTCATCAATGAACGGAATCGGAAACTTATGTTTAATAGTGATTTTGTTTAAACCTCTGTAATCTATACATAGTCGGAAGGATCCATCCTTCTTCCTGACCAATACTATGGGTGCAGCGTATGGACTTCTACTCTTCGTAATGATTCTATGCTTCAACAGGTCTTGTCTTAAGTGTTCTATTTTCGTATTGTGGTGAGGGGGATGACGATATGGCTTAACATTTACTGGTGTTGAGTACGGTTTGACTTCGATAATGTATTCAATCTGCCTCTCAGGGGGTAACTTCATTTGTAGATCTTGGAGAACCTTCTCGTATTTCTGAATCAAGGATGAAATTTCTGATGGTTGATGAGTCCCTTCTGTCGATAATAACTCCAACTGCTGACATTGTGCGACAAATGTTGGTGCCCCCTTGCGAATAAGTTTGAGTGGAAATGACTTGAGTTGGTGGTGCCTAAAACCCGAACAACTTATATTTCCTTCCATCCCATTTGAATTTAATGAACTTCTTTATGTGATTTGCTGAATACGTGCCTAGTGTCCTTAACCATTGTACACCCAAAACAACATCTACTCCTAGGGGAACCGTATAAAAACTGGACTCCATTGCATAGTCGCTTAATTGCAACTTAACCTTATGGCACTTGCCTACTCCATCTATATGTTTTGCATCTGCTACCATAACTTTTAAATCTGCTACCAAGTAAGCAAAGATGTTTAGTCTTTTTGCAACATTAACATCTACAAAATTGTGCGTACTTCCTGAGTCTACTAGAACGATAACGCTTTGCTTCTTGATGTGACCTTTAAGCTTTAGTGTCTGTGGTTGAGCTATCCCTGTGATGGCTGCTAACGAAATTTGTGGCATATCTTCCTCTGATTCTGGACTAGGGTTTGCATTTTCTTCATTGTCCTCTTCATCAGAGTTGTCTTCTGAAGATTGCTCTTCTTGTTTAACTTCACAGTTGTACAATTTTTGTGTTGCGCACTTGTGTCCCGCGCAATACTTGTTTCCGCACTTCCAACATTTGCCATCCTTTTTCCCTTCGACATTAGATTGTTGTTTCCCTTCATTTCGTAATGGTGGTGAAACGTACTTGCTAGTATTTTCTGACGAGGGTTTACATGCCTTCCCCTTGGAATAGTTGTTAGTCCTGTCGTTACCGGCATATGGTGTTTTGTGAAGTTTATATTTCCACTCGATAATTATGGCTGCATGTCTGGCCTCCTCAATGGTTTTGGGTTTGTGTAACTTTAATTCTTTGCGAATGTAATCTTTAAGGCCACAGCAATACATTTTTAGCAGCTCCTCATCTAAGAACCCTCCCTACCTTACTGCTAATACTTCCCACTCGTGAGTGTATTCACTCATTGATCCTTTTTGTTTCAGGTGAACAAATCCCTTGGGGACTAATGTCTCTTCATTTAGTTAATTATTTGTTAATTAAATGATTATAAATTAATAATTTATTTATTTAAATAATATTTTAATATTGTAATTAATTGTTATGAATTTAAGTTAATAACAATTTTCCTGTTGAATGTGGCCATGTATGCTTTTATCTTTCTTTTTAGCTACATCAACCTTCGGGCTTCATTCGAGGCCATGACCCAAGGTGTGGGCAAGGGGAAGGGACATGTTAACACTATGTGGACCTAGTGGAGGAACGTGGACCCAGGTGGGAGAATGATGAATAGGTTAATAATGAATGGAAAGAGAGTAATATAAGCGAATAAGGGAGTGGGACCATGTAACCAAAATCGGGGTTTCCCATGAAATACCATCCCTAGAACCAAATGGCCAGTAAAAGAGATCCCACAGGACTACAATCCAAGGTTAATACCCAAAAGGGGTCTAGAAGACAAAAACACAAACCTAACCCATTATTTCTGTCGAATCACCCCATTAATCCATGCCTAGAAGTGTCCATGATAAGCAAACTACAATACTCAATTTCTAAATGACAAGGCATACCTTTAGGTTCGAGAGGCCCACCTTTAAACATGCGATCATGGCAAATGGGCGAGGGACCACATGGCTGGCTCAGGTGGCAGAGAAATGGCACAATGATCTAGTTCGTGGCTACAAAGGGCTACTGGCTGTTGGCTAAGGACCATCTTGGAGAAAAAAAAATTTCCTAGGGATATTACCCGCAAAATGGTGGGTAACAGTTCCACAATGACGTCTCTAAAGCAAGAAAAAGTCTCCATAAGCAAATACTCCACAAAAGATCACAGCTCCATAAGAAACAAGTCTATATCAACTACATTGAAATCCTATAAGGGGGTCGAATTGATCCACAAGTGATGATGAAAACGAAAATGAGGTGACCTTTATTTATATGAGGTCCACCTCAATTAATTTTGAACCAATGAAGCCCCTACAACAAGTTTGACATAAGATAGACTTGGGTTACAAGCCAACCCACTAGCTAAATGACAAAATAGACCATAAATGCCAACACGTGGGATCCATAGCCTCCAATAATGCTGATGTCATGCCCTTTTAGGACCCAAAATGTGATGCCAAGGAGTGTTGAGGTGTTAAAAGGTGTCAAAGTTCCTGGAACATCGAAAATTTGAAGAAATGTCCCCAAAGTTCCTGGAGCATCGAATATTTGAGGAAATGTCCCCAAATTATCCTTTGGGGTCCCAAGTCTAGTTGGGGTGCCATCATGTGGTCTCCATGGGCCTCCAATTGTCAAAATGAGGACTTCTCTGTCCAAAATTAGGGCTTCTCCAAGTGCAACAAGCCCTCACAAGACTCTCAATGGGAGACCATCCTCATTTGGGCTCTGAATCACGTCCTACCCATCAAGTTGTGTCAAGGCTAGCTTGGGAGCATACCAGGTCCAGTGCTGTCATCATGAAGAATCCTCTATGCTTGGTCACAATAGACCAACGTCTTGGGCCTTGAAGGTGCTCTAGGACATGTAACATTTGTTCATGTTGTCAGGGAACTCAACTCTCTCAATGTTGCATTTGCTAAGCCATATATCTCTTTGAAAAGGCTTGGGTACTTGTGGAGTGGGTGCCCTCAAGACCTTAGCTGTTGTGGACCACTTGAGAAAAACAACATGAACTTAAGTGAAAGAAACCATTCATCAGATACTAAGATCATATATTCATCTAAGTGGACCAAACTTGAATGTTGAGGGCAAGTTAATTCTTCAAACAGGGAGCACCTTTCAATATCTAAATAGACCAAGTCCTGTAAAGGTGTTCCCTACCTTGATAGAGGTGGCCAATGGTCAACCCTATTAGGTGCTTCCAACCTTTAAGGGAAAGTGATGGTTCCATGGTCAATTCTTCAATGAATAGGTACTAGCATAAATATGTATCACAATGGAGGGGAAAAGGCTCCATGGCCAAGTGCCATGGTCAAAGGAACCAACTGATGGGGTGTCCACATCCTGAGTGTATAAAAGTAAAGGAGAGGGAAATTGTGGAGGCATGAGTTACCTTGCTCGACTTGATTTTTCCACCCTTCTTGTGTGCCTTCTACTTCTTCTTGAGAATGCTTGGTATTATTGCATATAACTCAAGGGTTAGAGCTTGCTCTCTATGATGCATTTTATTACCCCTTAAGATGAGTCAGTTCATCACTCATCAGGGTTGGGACATGCAAGGGTTCTTTTTTATGTGAAAGAGCATCATGTGCTCAAAAACCGAGTGATGGCCAAACGAGGAGGGTAGAGCTCATGTTCAATTTTTTCCTCATGCTAATTTAAGTCCTAACCATCTTTTGCATTTTGATTTTTTGTCTTTTTCTCTCATTATGGCCATGATATGCTTTTTCATTCTTTTAACTGCATCAACCTCTAGGGCAATATTTTACCGACCCTACTCAAGGAGTGTGGACATATGGATGCCAAATCCCGATGAACCAATATTATTAGTGAAATCAAAAGGATTTTAAAAATCGATCAACCATGGAGCAACTAATGTGATTGGAGTACACACAACAAAGATATTTCTTATAGAAAGTAAAGAATCAAAATAAGCAAGATGACTTTCTTCCCTAGCCTTTAAGCTATAGTTTCTTCTTTTATAAATTAACTCAAGCTCGACATGATATATAAGCATACCTTGGGATGATCATCATGCACTATACCATTTTGATTATGATGTTTCCAGTGCAGTTACCAAATGACATCCTACAAGTTAGTACTACATGCAATAATCTCAACAAAGTACAAATACACTTCAATAAAAGCTTATCAAAGTGTTGTTGCTATGAAACCAAGGCTTGAAGATCTTCCTCTCCAATAACGATGCCAAAAAATGTTACCTTTTCAATTAGCAGGGTTGTCAAGGATCCTTTACAACCCACTGAATTGGCACACATAGGACAAGGGCCACAATCACCTCAGCCCAAGTCCCCATTCTTTAAGCCCAACTCCTACCAAAATGGGTATGGGAGCTTCCCTTGGATGACTCTAGCCAAAGAACAAAAGACCAATGCCTTGAAATGGAGTCTAATGGCTAAAGTGGAGGAGTTTATATTGTTGTCCTGCTGGCCTACTATGTAAAATTTGCAGAAAAATATTCTAAACCAATAAGAAAGACACTCAAAAGTCAAAACTAACCAAATATAGCATGTGAGTAGTCAATTTGTGTGTACATAAAATATACTAACCAACTATGCAAATATTTCTATAATTAGATCCTTGATTAGAGGGGTTACTATATAAATCATCTTGTTGTCATGTTATAAGAAGTTTGCAAGTTCCACAAAAAAATGTAGAAATGGCAAGATAATCCCCTTTAAAGATCACCCAAAAGTGCCTAAACACTTCTAGATCAAAGATCTCGTGGTGGTGAGGCTAGAAGGCAGAATATAGGTCAATTTAGACCACTTACAAGCCTTAAACCTGCTAGTTAAAATTTTGTAGCAAGCTAGTTAAAAATAAAAATAAAAAGATTTTTAGATTTTTATAAATGAGATCGTTGAAGAGTTAGGCTTACCTTGCCCTTTTTAAGTACCACTTTGTAGGATTGTGATAACAACCTTTTTTTTTCAAAATTTCCTAGAGGACTATGAGTGAATTTGGATTTGTGGGTGAGACAATCCCACTCAAAGGAGTCTAGGATACCCGCAATAAATTTGATCCCACTAGGAGGATCTACTCATTCGAGATACCCCAATAGCTATACCTGTGAAAATTTCTGAATCTAACACATCAAAAACCCCTACTGCAATTATTGGTTTACAATCTCCTACTTGTTCTTTACATTAACAAGTTATTTAATTGCATAAACATCAAAGTAAACACTATTGCAGCCTTCACAAATATATAGATCATGCACTAAAATAAACAAAGACAATAACACAAGGGACACCGTTATTTTTGGACAATCGTCCCCGGAAAAAACCAATTCGGGAAAACCAGTGCAGCATTGTATCATTAAGCAAATTTCGTGAATACAACTAGGGTGCCAAAAATGGCTACCCCGACAGAGAATATCCTTGGCAGTAGTACCTCTATCCGGAGATAGATATTCCGAAAAATTAGCAATCGGGTGATCAAACCCCACAACGACTCCAGTCGTTCCTTGTGCTGGACAGCGAAAGCTACTCCAACCACTGTTCTGGAACAACGTCACTCCTCTAGGAGTTGCGTCACCCTTTCTCGGCTCAGAATCTACTGATTTGCTCCTAGTCTACCCCACAAAATCTCCCCAACGCTGCCTCTGAGGCCTAGCGTTAGCCTCTGCGGCTTTTGCCTCTCACTGCATCAGCGCTTTGATCCTCTGCGTCAGCCCTCCTAGGGCCTGCGTTGTCTCTCTCGGCACTGTGTTGCCTTTATGCTATGTATTCTTCAGCTTCGATTGAAAATCCCTTGTTGAATTTCCCTTTACTGCAACTCTGATCACTAACTCGATTTCCTCAACAAACCTCGCCCCAGAAAATCGAATTCTTTGATCACTTGGTGTGTCTCCAACTGACCCTCAAGCCTCCTCTTATACTTTTCCTGTTGACGAATCAACAGCCGAGATTAAGTCCCTAGTCAACGGCTGAGATTAAAACTAGCTTGATCCTCGTCACTTAGAACTTTCTCACCCATAATTTATTAATACACATTAATATTTTAATTTCCCTAAGTTTAGACTTAGGAACCCACTAAAAATATTAATTATTTTAATAGCTCCTCATCTGGGTGGAATTTCTCCAAACAATTTTTGGGTCTTGGGGATCTCATGTGCCTTAGCCTCTCCACCAATTTTCAAGGCTAGAGCACATCTGATGCTACCCAAAATCAACACTTCCTCTTAGCGAGGAATGTGCTCTAACAATGCTTCACCATAGAAGCATCACACTGATCCTCCACATTGGTCCTCTGTGCTGATGCTTGGCCTACTGCCCCACATCCATTGCACTGCTGCTTCCTGTACTATTGCCCATGACACTGCCACTGCCACTACTACATTTGTACTGCAACTCCCTTTCAAAATACTGCCTCATGTTGCCCATAGCACTGCCACTACTCATTGTTGCACTGCAACTCAATTACCAAGAAGTAAGTAACTTTACCCAAACACTGACATCCTGGTCAATCTCGAAGCCTCATGATGTTGAAGCTACCTCTGCTACTATCCCGTGCTCCCTCTGCTACCACTGCGTTGCTACAACCTCTTCTGTGCCTCTCGCACTGCTACAACCTCCACTGCACTGCTACAAACTTCTGCACTTTAGTACTGCCTTGTCGCCAAATCACACATTGCTCCACTTGACACTTGTCATCATGCTATTGTCTTTAAGGGCTCCCGTAGCCATATGTGATCCAAGAGTTTGGGCACCTCAAGGATCCTACCCCTTTCTGTAGTCCTCTCGACTACAGCACCAAGTCTCCCCACCTCTTCTCTAGAGGCGCATAAGCATTCATGGCACAATCGTCATCATCCTGGACATCCTTCTTCGCCTTTATTTGAGCAGCCTTTAAGTCAGAAGCTTCCCCCTTGCCTTTCTTCCTAGGGCACTAAGAGGCATAATGTCCCAGTTCCCCACAATTGAAGCACTTGACCTTGGAGATGTCCTTCTTATTCCTCTTTTGTAGCCCTTGTTCTCCCGCTGATGCAAGAGTTGCATCCTCCTCCTCCTCCTCCTTGATTCGAACTCCCTTACCACTACTCCCCGCCTTGGTCAATATCTTGAGCTCTTCCTATCGAAGAGTTGCCCACATCTCCTCCCAATTGGGCAGAGTTGCTCTGCTCAAAATGCTTTGGACAAATGTCTCCCACTCCTCGGAGAGTGCATTCAGGGCAGTCCTGACCAGGAACTCTGAATTCGGTGTCGACCCCACAGAAGTAAGGTGGTCGAGAATCCCTTGCAACCTGAGAAGGAAGGGATCTATCTCCTCTCCTTTTCGTATCTGATACTGTCTCAGCTGATTTTCTAATAGCATCTTCTGTTACGCAGAAGAGCCCTGATACAAAGTGGTCAGGGTCTCCCACATCTCACTTGTTGTGCTCTTCTCAACAATGTGCGGTACTACATGATCTTTGACCCCGTCTAGGATCATGCGCTTGGCCTTAGCTTGGGCCACCTCATATTTCTTCAATGAATCAACATCGACCGGTTCAACAACAACCTTCAAGGTATAGTCCTTGATGCGATGTTTGTCTAGGATTGCCAGGATCTTGTCGATTTTTTGTAGCATCGGATGTGCTCTAGCCTTGAAATTTGGAAGAGAGGCTAAGGCGCATGAAATCTGCAAGACCCAAAAATCGTTTTGAGAAATTCCACTCGAATGAGGAGTTATTAAAATAATTAATATTTGTAATGGGTTCCTAAGTCTAAACTTAGGAAAATAAAATTATTAATGGGTATTAATAAAGATAAGGGTGAGAAGCTTCTAAGAGACGAGGATGAAGTCTGTTTTAATCTTAGCCGTTGATTAGGGACTTCATCTTGACCGTTGATTCGTCGACAAGAAAAGTATAAAAGAAGACTTGATGATCATTTCGAGACACACCGGCAGATACTCAGTATCTCAAGGAAAATCGATTCTCAAGTGGAGGAGATCAATTTTAGAGGGAGAGTTGCTAGGTGAAGGAAGAGGAGGACATCAGCAGCAGGCAGTGACTGAAGAGGAGGTGACGCTGGGACAGTGGGCGACAACGCAAAGAGAGACGCAGTCCAAAGGAGAGACACAAAGCTTACACAGGCTGACGCAGAGGGACATAGAGCCACGCTGGGCCACGCAAAGTGACACAGGGGTGACACAGAAGTGACACAGAAGTGGGAGCAGGGTCTCCAAAGTATCAGAAGGTCTCAAAGGGAAAGTCTCAGGTGTTTTCTTTCAATTTCTCTATAAAATCATTCCTTGTAAAAGCAATTGCTACTGAAGATTAATAAAGCCCTCATCTGTTGCATTGTTTCCCCACATTGGGTTTTTCCAGGGACAATTGTCCAAAAATAACAATGTTGATGTGATTGGTTCCTGTGCATGTATTTTTCTTTGGGTAATTGTGTGATAACTGCAGTAGAATTTATTTTAATACTTGGTGAAGGGATTTCATAAATAACTTACTGTGAATAATAAGTAGGTGAAACAGATCAGTTGCTACAATAATAGAATTTCAGTTTAGAAATTTTCATAGAAGAGCCCTAATGGATGAAGATGCCCTAATCCTAATGGATGAACATATGTGAAGGAGCCATTGTGTTGACTATTCACCATGAGCTTGAGGAGCTCAACTTGGTTTCCTATTTTTCAATGACAATGGAAACAAAGTTCTGTTGTATAGCTCATATTATATGTACCTGTCTTACATGTCCTATATTTGCAGATAATGTTGCTTCTCTAGTAACCAAAATCATTAATTCTATATTCCACTCTGGAAGACTTTAAAGGAACCACTTCTATGCCATGTCTGCTCCTTTTCTCTAGACTCCCTCTAAGTCCTAATTTCCCTCACAAAATTACTCCCGCCAACCGTCGAATCACTCCTCTCCAATCCTCCTTTGCCGCTGCAACTCAAATCTAGATTTCTTGGCTAGAAATCTGTTAAGGTAGTGCTTCCCTCTACATTCGTTCAATCTCCTTAGACATTGTTCTGTACCGACAGAACCAATGTCCCATCAGTTCCTCAAATCAAAATATGCACAGCTCCCTTAGCCCCGGCAACTCGAAGAATCTAAGCCCTTTAGGCTGTGCATGGGTTGAATCTGCTCCTCCCGGCTAACAACGTCAATCCTTCCTGGCTCGAAAAGATGACGTGGCTTTGCGTCAGCCTGATCTGCCCTCCTCTGCCTTTGCGCCAACTCTTCTCCTAGTTCAGAGTGCTGGCGCATGCACTGTGTGAGCCTTTGCGTCACAATCTTTGCACTGCATCACTCCTCTTACCTCTTCAGCTCTAGAACAACGCTGTCTCTCGGGACAACTGCTTCTCTACTGCAAATTCTCAGATTTCTCAGCTAGTGTCTTCAGTTGCTTATGATTTGCAATCGCTTTGATACCATGTGAAAATTCCTGAATCTAACACATCAGAAACCCCTACTGCAATTACTGGTTTACAATCTCCTACTTGTTCTTTATATTAACAAGTTATTTAATTGCATAAACATTGAAGTAAACACTATTGCAGCCTTCACAAATATACAGATCTTGCACTGAAATAAACAGATACAATAACACAAGGGACACCATTATTTTTGGACAATTGTCCCCGGAAAAACCCAATTCAGGAAAACCGGTGCAGCATATAGAGGGTTTGTATTATTAAGCAGATTTCATGAATACAACTAGGGTGCCAGAAATGGCTAACCCAACAGAGAATATCCTTGGCAGCAGTACCTCTATCCAGAGACAGATATTTCAGCAAATCAACAATTGGATGATCAAACCCCACAGCGACTCCAGTTGTTCCTTGTGCTGGACAGCGAAAGATGCTCCAAGCACTGCTCTGAAACTGCGTCACTCCTCCAGGAGTTGCATCACCCTTTCCTGGCTTAGAAACTACTAATTTGCTGCTAGTCTGCCCCACAAAACCTCCCCAACACTGCCTCTGAGGCCCAGTGTCAGCCTCTGCAGCTTCTGCGTCTCACTGCGTTAGCCCTCTGATCCTCTGCATCAGCTTTACGACCTTTGCATCAGCCCTCCTAAGGCCTGCGCTGTCTCTCCTGGCACTGTGTTGCCTCTCTACTATGTATTCTTCAGCCTCGAATGAAAATCCCTTGTTGAATTGCCCCTCACTGCAACTCTGACCACTAACTCAATTTCCTCAGCAAACCTTGCCCAAGGAAATCAAATTCTTTGATCACTTAGTGTGTCTCCAATAGACCCTCAAGCCTCCTCTTACACTTTTCCTGTTGACGAATCAACGATCGAGATCAAGTCCCTAATCAATGGCTGAGATTAGAACTAGCTTGATCCTCGTCACTTAGAACTTTCTCACCCATATTTTATTAATACACATTAATATTTTAATTTCCCTAAGTTTAGACTTAGGAACCCATTAAAAATATTAATTATTTTAATAACTCCTCATCCTAGCAGAATTTCTCCAAACGATTTTTGGGTCTTGGAGATCTCATGTGCCTTAACCCCTCCACCAATTTTCAAGGCTAGAGCACATCCGATGCTACCCAAAATCAACAATACCAAGAGTAGCATCAATATCTCCTACTCTAGTTCAAAATTCCCCCCTCGAGGGCTTTTCCAACACTTAGGATGTGTCTTCTTGATGATAGCTAAGGGTGAGGTAAAGGCTTTGGGCATAAAGGTCCCCTTCCATATGACCATAGTCCCTCAATGAATCACTATAACAACTTTGCAGTAACCAGACAATAACTACAATTTATTATATTAAACACAAATTATGGGCTAAAGCTAAGGAAAGAAAGCATAGAAAAACCAATCCAATACAATGGTATTTGCAATATGGTTTCTTTATTGAATGCCACAAAATGATCTCTCAGTCAACAATGTCAAATGGGAGAAGCTAGCAATTTATAATTTTCTTTTCTAATGGCTAATTATCTCCTTCCATTAAAAAAATATTTCTTGACTTGTCATCTACAAGTTGGAGACTAAGTCACCTCATGGCAAAATATTTTTTACAATAGAGTTGGCCCAATAAGGGGATTCGATTTTCCTCACAATTCCCAAAGTAGCCCAATGTTCTACTTGCTAAGGTCTTGGAAGACTAGAGCATGAAGAATAGTAGCCATTACTTTTCCAATGTACCCATTGAAGGCTTCAACGTTCCACTCATCCACTAGATAGTAACTCGACTTAGCCCTTGGAATTCAACTTGGTCCTCTTCGAACTTGAACTAGTTAAAGATGATATTTCTTTGACTTGTAACAGCTGTAAACTTTTCCACAATCTGATATTCTTGGTACAATATACTTCCAACGTTCTCCTTGACCCTCCAACAACTACATTATTTACTTACCAGCTAGTTGACTTGACATTCTCATGGATAGTAATTCGACCTTTTGGCCAAGCTTTTCACCTATTTTGGGTCATATTTTCCTTGTAGTCACCTATCATAAGCCTTGTTGGCTCCTAGTGTCCATTGTGCTGCCACATAATCACCTATGTTGCCACATCATGACACCCAAGTGAAGGATCTTTAACACCCTTAAGCTACTTGAGAAACTGAACATGGGTTTTGTTCCCCTCTTCCTATAGACCACTTCTGATGTAATGCATGTAAAAAATATCCCAACATTTTCCCTATTCTGTCACCTAGAAATATGTAGTACATGTCGACCAACTTTGGCCAACCATACATTGACCATGCCTTCATTGATTGGAAAAATTCCACACGGCATGTCATACTCTCACCAAACTGAACAAAATTGACTCTTTTTACTCCTGAGACCACTCTGCATTGGGAAATGTAAACTATCTTAGGAAGTGTGAAAAGGTGGTAACTGTGAGACTGCCGTGTTGAGAAACATCTAAGGGAAACTACACCAAAGCCAAGGTCACATACAGACTCAATAAATAGATAAACATGTCATAAGACATAGATGCACCCGATGTGGGTTGCACTAGCCCATATAATAATGATCACTCCTACATAACCAAGCTCCTATAAAACCATGAATCCTCAAGTAAGCCCATGCGAGGTCCTCTCATCCTACATAAGACAAAAGGAACCAGTGATGAACTCAAAGGGATCGGCCATCATGGTCCAACAAAACACAAGGTCTAGGACAATGTTATCAACAACGTTATCAAAATCAGACCAACTGAACTGGCCAGTCCAACCAATTGGAGGGAAAAAGTGGTTCGAACCGACCTCTTAATCTGTTTCTGGCCGGTTTGGCGTCAAACCAGCCGTTCTATAATGAAACCAGCCAATTCAATACTGAACCGACCATTTTCATTGAATCGGCGTATCACAAAGATGCGTACAACACAACACGTGGGGCCTATTTTGCTTTTTTTTGTCTTAGCTGGACTAACCCACAATAGGTGCTAAATATTCAAGCCTATGGCCTTACTATTGTTATGCAATTCATGGTTAATGTTAAATTCTTAAGGTAAAGGGATCATCATTTTACTTAAATTTTTAACATTACCATGAAATGACTCAGGATGTTTGAGAGTGTATCCGGCCTCATTGGATTTCATATGTAGAAAGTAGAATTTTAGATCTCACTGAAAATCCAACAAACTTAATGGTTTTTCAGGATTTTAGGATTGTGGGGATTGCAATGTTTCCATTGAATTTTGTCATGTATGAGGGTATGGAACTAGTATTTAATCAAGAGCACCAAGCTCTCTATGTACCTTGATGATAATGACATTGATTGTTGAACTTTGTTGAGAAATCTAGGGGCAACTAGTTTAGGGTAATTTCTCTTACATCTGATAATTGCTTGTGATGTTCCTTTACTTTTCTTACTTATTAGCCTCTTCTTTACTTGTTATTATGTTATTCTTATCATCAAACAACTACCAAACAATGAAGATCAATGAGACAAGAGGCAAGAGGACACAAAATGTAGGCTACTAGCCAAGGGCAAAACATTTCCTCTTGAGAGGAAAACCATCAATAATTCTTCTCTTCATATAGAATCTTCAAATGACGAATTCCAAGACCTATGACCCCTGACAAAGACCCCTCCCAAGACCAAGTCAACTTCTTCTTTGATGAGCGTCTCTTCCACAAAGTCAATGCGAGTCAAACTTGCCCCAATACTTCATATTTCGACCCTTCTTCAGAATTTCGACTAGCTGCTTCAGGACTACAATTTCGGCTTCTACTACAGAAACCCTAGTTCGGCACGTGTGAGTAAATGATGGTGATAGATGGCACTTTCTTCCTTCGCTTGGGGAGCTGCTTCTTCCTTGATAATTCAGCCAGCAATCTTGATCCTTCTAACTCCAAATTTCGACCTTATATGGTAACTGCAATTTCGATTTCACTGCTGCAAAAAAATGCCCTAACTTGCTCATATGTGTGAGATGAAGGTGGCCCAAAAAACAATCTACCTCGCTTTTTCTTCCTTTATTTCTCCTCTCTTTCGATGGTCTTTCTTGTGCTTGATCAAACTTGATTGATGCCTTCTACAAATGAGGTCGAGCTCTTTATATATAGGCTTCTTCATGGTGGTTGAATAGTTGTTCATGAGGCAGACTTATCACTGCTTGTAGGCTAACTCCTCTTATGCAGGCCGACTTGTCTTGGAGGATGACTTTTACATAATTTATGACTCGAATAATTTCTCTTGACATAATTCAAGATGCCCAATGGTGTCTTACATATATAACAATGACTTAATAGACTCCTTGACTCTATAAAAAACCCTAGATGCACTCAATGGGTGCTTGATCTACAAATAAAATTGACCTTGAGCATGAAACCCATGCTACAAAAATAATAATAATAAAATTTATTTTTCTCTTTACATCAAATACATGAAATCATGATTATATTAGACATTATTAATACCGAACCTAGTTACACAATTCAACAAACTCCTCTATGATGATCCTACTAAAAATGTACTCATCACTTGAACAAAATCTTGAATTGACATGCTAAGCAATTTTTATCTTATTTTAATGCTTAGAGGGTGATATTGATGATGAAGATCCCAATATAAGCAAAGATTCTGATGATATGTAGGTATTTGTTGTAGCGTGATTTTTTATGGATGCTAGATCCAGGGCTTGTCTTTTCATGTATTTTCAATTCAAAGATGGATTGCACTCAATGTTATTTTGGTTATGTGCACCCTTACATACTCTATAAATAAGAACTTTTCCTTATTTGTGTATAAATGGTTCAGATTCATATGGATGCACATGAACATATATGTTTTTCTTTAAAATTTGAATATTTTATGTGTTTTGGGTTGACCGGTTTTTTGGTCCGATTTTTTCGCGATTCTGACTAGTTCCCGATCTGGGGGGGTCTATCAGTTCAATGACCGGTCTAGTACTGATAGCACTGGTTATCGGAACCGAACCGATGATCAAACTAGAAAACCCTCTGAGCCACGAACTGGTCAGAACATGTAAAATTCCCACTAAGGAAACCCTCCGAAAAACCACAATTTCTCTGAGTTTTTCAAAGAACCTTTATGTCAAACATTTTGCCAAACATGTCACATACACATGGCTGTAGGTTTACTAAGTAATTCTGATTTTTCAAACAGTGGTTTACAGCAGTTTAATAGCACCCAAATGTTGGTGTACCAACCACAGTATATAGCAACTAGCAATTTATAAAGATGAACAACAAAAACAGATCATAAAAACATCGTCTATTCAAATATTAGTCCACAATTGCATAGCAAGAGCTCAGAAATGTTCAACACCCTTTTTTAATGAATATAACAAAAATACAACTCAGAGAGTGATGATAAACTGAAAGCACATTACATAGTATAGTGGCACTGTAAATGAGGAATAAAACCAAGAGTATAGATTCAGCTAGTTAAGATGGAGATTCCACCACTGTATCATGAATGACTTGTCCACTTCACTCCCCAGAAATTGTCCCCATAAACAGATTCGGGAACAGTCATACTGGTGGTTAGGAACTTGAGGTTCTTTGGTACTATATCAGTCCCCACTCGAAGGAAATACCATTCACACCCAGCTCTGTAAACTTCAGGTATATGGCACGCTGATGTGAAGCTCAAAAGCACAATGCACAGTTCAGGAAAGTTGGTAACTTCCACGCACAGGCAGAGAAAAGGTCACAACCTCATTCAACAAGTGTGCACAGTCTCCTTCAAGCTCAGAATCATTCTATGGAAAGGATGCATGCACAACAGTCCACAGGGAGAATTTAGCCCCTCAAAACAAAGGAACTCAAACCACAACTTGCCTTCGATTTTTCAAGGAAACTCGGCCTCTATTTCTCTTCCTAGAAATCGTACCCTTCATAAATCTGGAGCTTCGTCACATGGGTTCTTCTCCATTCATCTAATCAACCCACTAAACTGATATTGGAGTTGAGAATCTTTGTGAGCTCTGCCAATCTGTCAATAAATATGGTAACACAATATAATAATGAGAAATCAACTGATAACACCTCTTCAAACTCAAAATCTTTTGCAAATCATTTTTTCCATGGAAGCACAATGGTGAAATTAGAGTAATTTCACTTTTTGACCAACTAGGGTGTCTAGTTTCAACACCGAAGCTAGCTACGGCAGCTAGGGTTTTTCAAACCATAAACTTCTTCTCCAAAACTCTCCAAGAGTTCATTTTCTCAAAATGCAAGTGAAAGAATGAGGAGAGACCCCCTCATTTCCCTTTGTATGACTCATTTACCTTTTCCCTCCAATAAAAATATTAAAAACACTTTTCCTTTCTTTATTTAATAAAGTGATATTTATTAACTAATTAAACCCACTTTTAACCCCGGAAAACGCTTAATTCACTCCATGGTGGAGCATTTAAACTCTGAAACAATTATAGATATATTTTAATGATTGAATGATGGTTTCTTTACAAGCATGGCCTTGGCTTAAATAAGCCCTTGGGCACCTTTTCGAGAAGGGAATGATCTTTGATTGTGCCCCAATTACAGACTTAATTAATTACATAACATTGCCTTCCTCTCGAAAAGATGCTTTGTCCTCAAAGCATATGTAAAGATGGGTATTTTTTTGGAAAAAAGCTTACGTCTCCCAGGAGGCTTCTTCTTTTGGTAGATTCTTCCACTTGATAAGGTATTATTTAATTACTCGAGATTGCAACTTCCTTTCCCCGGTGGTAACAATTCCTTCTAGTTCTACGATGAACATGCCTACATCATCTAATATGGGAAGCATTGTCCGTGTTGATTGGTGTTTGCCCAATGCCTTTTTAAGACAAGATACATGGAAAACGTTGTGAACTCAACTTTTGTCTGGAAGGCTTAAGTTGTATGCTACTTGGCTAGTCTTTTTGTTAATCGGATATAGTCCATAAAACTTTGATGCCATTTTGTTTTTCCTCTTTTGTTTTAAGGATAATTACTTGTAAGCTTGAAGTTTAACAAGTACCCATTCTCCAACTTCAAATTCTCTCTTTGTTCAGTGTCGGTTGGCCTACTGCTTCATGCGATTTCTTGCAATACTTAGATTTTATTTTAATGTTTGAAAAACCTTTTGGGTTTCTTCTAATTGCTCCTTTACTGCTGGAACTTTTGTCTCGGAAATGGCCAAATCCTTCCATTTGGGAGGTTCATATCTGTATAGAGAGTGAAATGAGGTCATCTTTGCGGAAGTGTGATAAGTTGAATTGTCACTGAGCCCACTTATTTTGCAAATTTACTTGTCTGCTGCATAACAACGAAGGTAAGCTTCTAAGAACTTATTGACAGTTTCTATCTGACTGTCTACTTGAGGATGATATGTAGAACTCATGTTGAGGTATGTTCTAATATGTTTGAAAAGCTCCTTCCAAAAATTCCCTTTAAACTTGGGATCTCTATCACTAACAATTCATTTAGGAAATCCATGTAATTTGTAGACATTCTTGCAAAATATCTTGGCGGTCTCTTTTGCTAAATATGATTTCTTCATTCCTATGAAGTGTGCATACTTTGTGAGCCTGTCTACTACTACAAGAATTTTATCTTTCTCGTCTGACATGGGTAATCCTTCAATAAAATCCATTGATATTTCTTCCCAGTTTTGGTTTGGGATATTTAAGGGGTGGAGCAACCCTAGGTCATAATTTTCTCACTTGTATTTCGCTGACATTGATCACATTCTGCTACATATTTTTGAATATCACAATGAATCATGCGACTCTTTGAGAATCTTGGCTTTAAATTTGGAATTTGAACTCAGATAAATTCTTCCCTTGTACCATAGAATATTGTTTTTTCAATTCAAATTTTAAATTCTAAGGAAGCTTATTGATTATAGCACTTGTTTCTAGATCTTTTACATATTCACTTCGAATTTCATTAAGCCATTTGGGAACAACGACTGAAACTGCAAGTAATGATGGTTCTTCATCTTTCCTAGACAGAGCATCAGCTACAATGTTATCTTTCCCTTTCTTATGTAATATATCCATGTCGAAAGTAGCGATCTTTTCTATCCATTTTTGTTGTTCTATAGATAGCGTTTTTTGTTGGAGGAGATGCTGAAGGCTATTATGATCTGTTTGTATTAAGAACTTACTTCCCAAGACATATTGTCTCCATTTGGCTAATGCGTGCATAATATCAAGCATTTCCTTGTTGTATGTAGACTTGAGACATTCTTTCTTATTGAGCTTCCTGCTCTCAAACGTGATTGGGTGCCCATCCTGTATTAGTACTGCTCCTATGCCAAAATCTGAAGCATCACAATCAATTACAAATGGTTTTAATAAGTCTAGAGTTGCCAATACAGGGGTGTTAGACACAACTTCCTCCAAGTCATCAAAACACTTTTTTGCTTCATCATTCCATACAAATGAGTTCTTCTTTAGAAGGCTTGTTAGGGGTGCAATTATATGGGCATAGTTTTTAATAAATCTTCAATAATACCCTGTCAATTCTAAGAATCCTCTTAGCTTGGAGATATTCACTGGTTTGGGCCATTCTTTTATAGCCTTGATCTTATTAGGATCCACTTTTACTCCTTCCTTGGATATTGTATGTTCAAGATACTTTACTTCTTCCTTCCCAAAACTGCAATTGGACTTCTTGGCATAGAACTGATGTTTTTCTAATACCGTAAGAACTTGCTCCAAATTTTGTAGGTGCTCCTTCCATGTTTTACTATGAATTAAAATGTCATCAAAAATACTAACATAAACTTCCTTAGATATGGACGGAATAGCTCATTCATAGTAGCTTGGAATGTTGTCAGTGCATTGGTTAAACCAAAAGGCATTACTTTAAACTCGTAATGACCTTCATGTGTTCAGAATGCAGTTTTTGATACGTCTTCCAACCTTCTTCTAATTTGGTAATACCCTAACCTTAAGTCCAATTTTGAGAAATATTTAGTTGCATGTAGTTCGTCCAACATTTCATCGATAAAAGAGATTGGAAATTTGTTTTTAATTGTTATTTTGTTTAGTCCTCAATAATCGACACATAATTTGAACGATCCATCTTTCTTTCAAACTAATACAACTAGGGCAGCATACGGACTTTCACTTTTTGTGATAATGCCACATTTTAAAAGATCTTCGACTAATCTTTCAATTTCGATTTTTCTGATGATGTGGATATCAATACAACTTGATGTTGATGGGATTTGATCCTGATTTGACTTTGATTGTATGCTTGATTTCTCTTTTAGCAGGTAACTTCATTGGAAGATCTTGGAATACTTTTTCGTGCTTTTGAATTAGCTCTTGGACTTCCGGTGCTTCTTCGTTGACCAGATTTGAAGTTAACATTTCTACTTTATGACACTGTACTAAGTAATTTGGTGCTCCCTTCCAAATCATTTTCATCATCTGGGATGATGATACAATTTGATTCTTAGGGAGCTGGAACCCATATAACTTGTATTTTTGTCCTTCTCATTTAAATTTTATTAATTGCTTTTGATGGTTGGCAGAGTAAGTACCTAGGATTTGAAGCCATTGGATACCTAGGACCACATCCACTCCTCCTAATGGTAGAGTGTAGAATAGGGATTCTAGATTATAGTTTTGAATCTGTAATTTGACTTTATGGCATTTCCCTACTTTTTCAATTTTCTTACCATCAACTACCATAACCTTCATGTTGGGCATGAGAAATGTGAAAATGTTGAGTCTTTTCACCATAGTTGAGTCCAAAAAGTTCTGTGTGCTACCAGTATCAATCAGAACCATTACATTGCTCTTCTTGATATGTCCTTTTAACTTTAATGTCTGAGGCTTCAATATACCTGTCATGGTCGATAATGACAATTGCGGAATATTCTCGTTATCTAGTTTTGGAGAGAATTCTGGAGAATCTTCGATTTCTTCTACGTCTGATTTAACAATGTTTGAATCATTAGATGCTTCACATTTATACAAGTTCTTGGTCTCTTTTCCTTTAGTACACCTATGTTTAGAGTCCCATTTTTTGCCACAACGTTTGCACTTGCCCTCTTTCATTCTTTGCACTTCCAAGTTAGTTTTTTCTCCTTCACGAAGATGTGGCGGAACATATTTTGTGTTATATGTGTTCGCAACTTGGGAAAATCTTTGTCTCGCATATACTCTTTCAACTTTTAGCTACTGCATCTTTTCATGCTTCTTTTCAGCAGTTTTTGCCTTCTGTCTTGCTACTTCTATAGAAGTGATGTCAGGAAGCTGAAGTTCAGCTTGGAGATGGGGTTTAAGTCTCATGGTGTATGATTGAATGAGACGAGTTTCTGATAATCCAAGTACTTGTGTAGCTAAAGTTTCCCATTCTCAAGTGTATTCATCCACGTCTCCTTTTTGTTGCAATCTGGTGAGTGCTGAGAAGAACTCTTCTTCCTTGACACCTTGAAACCTTTTAAAGAATGAATTTTTGAATTCCCTCTAATTGATAGCAAGTGTCGTCTTTTTCCACCACATATACCAATTATCTGCTTCACCTTAAATATACATGGATGCATGCCTGATCTTTTCGTCCTCATTGTCAATACCATAAATCTCGAAATATTCTTTTGCTTTATTGAACCATGCAACACTGCACTTCTCGTTACTGTCAAATTTGGAGAGTTCAAGTTTTTCTCTTCATTGATATGTCGCAACTGTTGGAGTAAAGAGAGGGTATTGATTCGTGAGCTGCATATTTGAGAATTGATTCCAAAGCTGCATATTTTGAAAATTCGTGTTATTATTTTGTTGATGGGGTATGGACGATGCTTTTGGAGACTCAGGTTTCTCATGTGAGTCTGACAAGTTTGACGAATCTGGAGAATTAAGATGTTGAGTAGTTTCATTATTTTGAGTTATTTGATCGGGTGTAATCTTCAACTTGTCACAAATACAGGTCAACATCATCATTGCTTAACTATGAATTAGATTCACTGTATTTGAAAGGTTTGTATGATCCCTTTTAAATTCATTATGGTTATGCTCGAGCTGACTCTCTATTCTCTTTGATGTATCCTGCAGCACCTCGATTTGTTCGCCATGTCTAGTCACCTTAGTCTCAAAATCTATCAATCTTTTATTGAAATCGGCCATTGACATTGATGAAGCCATTGATCGAATATGCGGTGGAGTGTACTTATCCAGCTTAACTTTTCTTAATTTGATCCTCTTTTCTTTTCTTTTTTTAGGAAGAACCCTTTTTATTTAAGAAATTTTATTTTATTTTCCTTTTTTAAGAATTATTTTTTTTCATTTAGTTTTTTTTTTTTTTAATTGTTATAATTTTATTATATATACTATAAATAGCTTAATTATATAAATTTAATTAATATTATAATTATACTTTTACATAATAATAATATAATACTTTATATACTTTTATAACTTTATAATGGTGGATGGAGTGAACGTCGAATGGTAATGGAACGTTGACGGTCATGGTGAATGGTAGCAGTCAACCGTGACATGGACGTGGGGAAATGAGGTTCAGGCGGTGTAGAAGACTAGAGGAAGGATGGTCGGGGAGATAGCGTCGGGGAGGGAAGACGGAGGATGGCGAAGGAGAGGGCAGAGAAAACGAACAATGGGATAGATGAGAGTTCGATGACAGAGAAGAGGGCAGAAAGAACGAATGGGCAAAGAGCACAGACGGCGAACGACCCCATGGCTAAGGGTGTCGGGGAGGATGACGGCGGACCATACGAGGAGCGAACAAGAGTTGCAGCAGCAGCTGGCTCTGATACCACTTGAAGCATTTAAACTTTGAAACAATTACAGATATATATTAATGATTGAATGATGGTTATTTTACAAGCATAGCCCTGGCTTAAATAAGCCCTTAGGTACCTGTTGACGGTGTTGGACCCGCCAACATGTCGAGGGATCTCCCCGGTAAGAAGTCCCAACTAGATCTCAGACCGTTTGGTGTAGGAGTCCCAATAGTGGGTCGTAGGGTATCATCTTAACCGCAGTTGCGCGCAGAGGTAAGTAAGATGTCCTTGTTGGTAGCAAGGGTGTGACATGAGCAGCAAGCCAAGGAAGGTGCATGAATGGTTCTAACACATAGAAGGTGGAGTGAGTGCGCCCCTTGGAAACCTGTGGAAACACGCAACTTGGAAGGGAACACACGAGCAAAGATGCATCACAAACTGGAAGGCAGGCGAACCAACAATCCAAAGTGATGGTTAAACCAACAACACATCTCAATAAGATTCATACATACATATACAGAAAGAGTCTATACATACATGCGTAAGCAAACAGATACATATATCATTAGAGTAATCAAGATAAATGAAATACAATAACAACATATGCATGAAACGTGTTGGCTCTGTTATATTAAGAAGTGAAAACTCCAATCATACAGTACAACCATGATCAACCACTAGTCTCGATAATGGAACGTTACAATCACTGCCACCTACTCCTCCAAAGAGATGTACTAGCTCTACACTGTGGAGAAGTCAAGGCTCGTTACAATACTCTCTAAACTTTCTCTAAGATACTCCTATCAGAAGCTTGGCTGCCCAAAAGCCTCTACAATGAGTTATGAGGTCCTATAAATAGCAAAGGGTGGGGTGGCCCTTGACATTCCCCTTTGTGACTCTTCACCTACCCTCATGACTCTTCAACTACTACATGACTGTTACATTCAACTATCGACACTTGGACTTTCACTTTACAAGATGTTACATACAATCTGCACATGTACCCATGTGAGACAAAATAGGCTTGAGAAAGCTACGCAAGACATTACTAAGACTCGGACAATTGTGGGAAGATCAAATCTTCAACATCCTCGCCATGGTCGTGGTGGTGAACTGATGCCAAGCTTGGTAGTCCGTGATGGTGTTTGTGTACTATGTGGTGACATCTTTCTGGAAACGAAATCTTGCCTCTGTTGCACTTAGGTACACTGATTTGGCTCCTCTATCCAACTCGTCTGATAACATGCGCATCATTGTCTTGAGTGCGGTCAGACCAGCGACATACTGATGCATAGAGTTTGCATTGATTGCCAAGTCTACGCTAGTGGCTATGCGCATCAACTCGTCAAAGTACGTGCCGAGCTCTAGTCTGACTTGATTCTTTGTCTTTGCCTCAATGAGTGTCCCAATAGATGGGATCGCATGCGGGCACAACGACATCCATGCTTCTAAACCCTCGTGCATGTGAAGCCTGCAAACTGGTGATGAGCTGCGAGAGTTCCTCATAGTTCCAAATCTGACTCCCGATGCGTACCTTCAACTCCACCGCCTTGGGCTTCATCAACTTGGGCAAGTGTAACGGGGCTCCCTTCTATCTCATTGTCCATGTTTGCATGTGGTCGACAACAATATGCAGATTTGACAAGATACGTGCTCTCCTAGCACAACGCTGCTGCCAACCATTGAGGTGGACAACTGCGTTATGCACGGTACTGAATCTGGAATACAACATCCGCATGACTGTCTCAAGGGACGATACTTCATCCAGTATCGCTCTCTTCAATTTTGCTCTGGCGGATGTTGTAACTTGTTCTCCTCCTTGCTTGACCGTATGTAACTCCTTAGCCATTCGCTCGTTGCGAACACTCATGCTAGTGGCTTCAGCATATGCTCTGGTGGCACCGACCAATGTTGCTAGATGCTTGCGTCGTCAGATACGATCACTCGTTCTTCGAACTACGCAAGAAATGTGCGGACATTTGAAGTAGCCACTCTACGCGATTGCACAACTCTATGTTGTGACTCGTCGAATGATATGTTGTGCATCTTTGCTTCCAGATTGTCTCCAAGGATCTCAGTATCTCCTTGGCCGCTCAGGACTTGTTCTGCTTCCGGATTTGGTGAAGTTGGTGGGTTGACCTCTTGGTTGTAAGGCATGAGGTCAATATCCTACTCTGACTCTGGCTGCTCCATCTCTGTATCCATCTGCTCCAGTATCTGTTCAATCTCTTGAGCAAAGTCCTGCTCCTACGACTGCTCACCTGCCTGCTTTGTGCCAACTGCTCGAATGAGTCTACAACCTGTATGGGCGCAATTTCATCTATCTATGCATGTTGCGCCTCCTGTTGTGTCTGTCCCTGTTGCACTTCCTTCTCCTATCTGCACAACTCTTGTTCTTCCCGGAGTTGCTACTTCAACTCTTGCAACTCCTTCATTGCTTCCTCCATCCTCTGTTTATCTCTCTACCTTTGTCACGCGCAGGTATGTTACCCCCTACTACTGCTGATGATGGTGCTCTCCTAGATGTTGCTTCCCTAACCATTCCACAACTATGCCGACCAGTTCATTGAGCCTGGAGAAGCTGTGGCAATATCTCCATGGGTCTTCCTCAGCCCAATGACATGCCATGTGGATCCAAGGAAATTGCACTCTCTTGGCATCAGCATGCTTGAGATTTCGTATCTTGTACAACCCAATCCGCAACGGAAGAGCAGGCCAGGGTGCCTTCTTTTTCCGATGTAGTCTAGCTGGAAATCCTGTCGAGATGTGGTACGACACTTCTTGCATGACGAGCTTGTCCATGCAAACTTCAGTAAAACATGCGGAGGCTTCTCCGCACTGTATATCCGTATGAAGGTGCCAAGAGGTGAGGCATACCAATCCGCTATGTCAATCAATGCCTCCATTGCTACCTTCGACATGCAAGGTGGATCCTACTCAAATATCATCTTGTACAATGGGGTGACAAAATGGTCTAACAATTGTGTGATGACTTTGCGGAAGCTACATTCAAAAAACAGTTCGCAATAAGTGTGTACAGAGGTTTCCGCTGATGTCCATGCCCACTTCAAGCCTGGAAACTTCTGACGGGAACAAATTGCATCCAAAATGTATGTGGACATGTATATTTCTGCTTGCTAACCTTTGGGCGACTGTCAAGCTCCTGTTACTTGTTCTTTCAGCCTGTGAGCCAACATGTCGGACCAGTTGCATGAGTTGCCTTCACTCGCCAGTTGATCTAACGCGATCACCCAACTCTGTGGGAAGGTCTTCGTGCTTTCTTGGCCGTACAAGCGGCATGCAAAAATGTCCAAGTACTGATATGCCTTCCGCAGTGTCTTCGTCTTGTAAACCTAGTTGGGTGTCATCCTAAACTTGGCTGGCTCCTTTACCCATCTCTTCAAGATCCCCTTGGAGTTGGCACAACTGCTGGGTTTGCTAAAGGGTGTCTCCATTATGATCATTGGCTGCAACAAGTGGTACATTTGTTGATAGTCCTGTGTCGTGAATATAGCAAGCTCTGTCCCACTGAAACTACTTAACACCATCGTCTTAGGATCAGTGTGCGAGACGATCCAATGTATCATGTTTGCGCATGGAAACACAGGATACGTGCACGCAATCCGGTATAAGCCGGACTTTTGAATGTTCACATAGACCCTGTAGTCTTCAAGATCTTCCTCAAATGTGCCTGAGAATGTATCATTGATGTCTTGCCATTTCAACTTGATGTCTTTGTCTACGAGCAGCTTGGTGTCTTCGTAAATTGGCAAATTCATAGAAACTTGCTCAACAACATCTCCAGTTGCGCTTATGTCGGTGACCTTTGGCCTTGCTCTCTTAGAGGCCATTGAACTTGAACTGCTGAGAGACGAACAAACTCCTGCTGTGCCTGGAGACATTGCGAAATTCATGGCAAGCAATCTATTAGTTGAAACCAAAGAAAACTTGAAGACTAACATGCAAAATACCCAGGAGACTGATGGCAAGGATTGCTCAATTTTCACCGGGAGGCCAGGAGAGTGACTATCAGAACCGTGCAAAAGGAAGTCTAGACTGTCGCGAGGTTGGTTGACTGCTGGAATTGTGCAATACGCAATCCAGGCTGGCCTGTTGGGGGCTAAGATTACGCAATGCGCAATTTCAGTCAATTTTCTGGGCCAAAAGAGCACTGCCTCTCAGAATTGTGCAAAGCAAGCCTGGACGACAGTGTTTGGCCAGTTTTGCGCATTTTCTGGGAGGAAGGCAGAGTCTTCCCTCTCAGAAATGCACAATGTTGTCTGGGCACAACAAACCCCGAGCCAAGGTTTGCCCAGACTCGCCTACGGACGACAGAAAACATGTGAAGCTTGAATGCATGGTGAAACTAAGTGTAGGCAAGAGTGAATGATCATGCATGCAAACAACAAATGCAAGATTCAGAAAATGGGAAAACATGCATGCATGTGAAACGGTGGTGCAAAAACAGTGTCATGCATGCGACAGCAATGAGATGCAGATGAAAACTGAAACAGTGCTTGTACAAGCTAACAAGCATGCAAACAACAGCAAGCATTCACAGAGATCAAGCAGACAGCACTCACATAAGCCAAAACACAAAACGCGACGGAAATGTTACAAAAGACATGTAAAGCGGACTTACTCGGAAATCGCTAAGCTGAATGTGTCGAAGACTCCTAGATGTGTTGTGGGATGTCAGAGCTCCAAGATCGATGTGAAGAATGAGTTCTGTAATGTCGAATAAATAAGTTTGAGGCTTATTACGCGTATGCCACAAATCTAGGAAAAAGCGACACTTGGAGGGCAGTTTCTAAAACGATCTTTGCATGTAACCTCTAGCTGCTAAAAATAGATCCCTAAAATCTAGGGATGCTTTTTGCATGTTGCTTTTATCTATTTTGGGAAAAGCAGCCCATGCATGGAAATCAAGTTTGCTGGGTCCCGGAAGGAACTGGTCAACCTGAAGGCACATGCAACAGCCTGCAATACTGGGAGAGAGATTTGCACAATTTTTGGGCTAAGCTAGGCTGGCTGTCCCTGA
Source organism: Pinus taeda (assembly GCA_000404065.3). Classification (NCBI taxonomy): domain Eukaryota; kingdom Viridiplantae; phylum Streptophyta; class Pinopsida; order Pinales; family Pinaceae; genus Pinus; species Pinus taeda. The sequence goes on along the minus strand of APFE031234969.1, from coordinate 110,256 downwards.
GGAATTGCGCAATTTCTGGGGTCAGCAGGTGACCGCTCTCTAGAATTGCGCAATTTCTAGGTTGAGCTGCAGTGCCAGGCCAGATTGCGCAATTTTCTCTGGGAAGCCTGTCTGACTACTCTGCGCAATTTGGAGCTCAACAGGTTGGCCATCAGATTTGCAAAATTTCTAGAGGGAACGCTGGTTCCCCTCCAGAATTGCGCAATTTTCTAGGGGAGCTTCTCAACCAACAAATAGCTTAAGTCCGGAAAGGCTGCTTATGAACGAAGTGAAGCAAACTAACATGCACAGGCTGGAAAGCGGCTGAAAAGCAAATGAAGCATATGTATTTGGCAATGCAAGACATGCTGGTAAGGATGGTTGGTAAGGAGGCTCCAAAACGAAGCTAAGGCAAAATTTTAGAGGGTGGTTGTAGCCGCTACAACAATACCTTTTTTAGAAGGGCATGATCTTGATTGTGCCCAAATTACATACTTAATTAATTACATAACACATGGTCACACCAACTACCCAAAGCCCATTTTTATCATTCTTCCTTGTAGATCTTTTCACCCCGATTCCAATGAGCTATTACACTAAGGTGTTTCTCCTAGTAATCATTCTGAAACAACACCTTAAACGTAATTAATTAAAATATTCCTATTAATAAACCCTGTTTTTACAAGAATCACCGGATGCAACGGAACCAAGAGCACACCATGCGGAATTGATTTTGATTGTGAAATATGGCAAGTGATCTCAATCAAACCCCGTAGAACTCCTCAAAACCCTCCAAGCCCACCAATAATGTAATCTAGCTCCTGTGACCTAGCGTCAGCTCTGGAGACTCCTCCTAATCTCATCACAAGATAATGCAAAAATTGGGGACATTATAGAACTAGATTGGAACTGATAAAAAAACTAGACCAAAAAACCAGTCGACCAAAAACACAAAATATTCAAATTTCAAACAAAAAAAGAAAAAAACCATATATATTCATGTGCATCCATATGAATCCAAACCATCTATACACATATGCAAAAGCTATCATTTATATAGCAAACAAGAGTGCATATAACCAAAGTATCACTTACTGTAATACATTTATGACCCTAAAATACATCAACAAAGAGGCTCTAGATGGCCTCTAGTGTCAAAAATAATCATATTACAACAAATACCTACATATTATCAAAATCATTGACTATATTGGGATGTTCATCATCAATATCACCCTCTACGCATTAAAATGAGATAGAAAAAGCTTCACATGCAAATCGAGATTTTGTTTGAATGATGGGTACACTTTTACTAGGGTCATGATACAGGAGTTCAATAGTCAATGCAACTAACACGGACTTGGTGCTCTCGATTATATGTTAGTTCCATACCCTTGTACACGACATAATCCAATGGAAACGTTGCAATCCCCCAAACACTAAAATCTTGAAAGCTATTAATTCTACTACATTTTGAATGAGATCTAAAATTCTACTTTCTCCGTATGAAATTCAATAAAGTCAAAACCACTCTCAAACATCCTGAGTCAATTAATGGTAATGTTAAAAATTTGAGGAAAGGATGAAAATGAAAGATAAAGGAGAATTTCACTTTTGCATAGCAATACTAGGGTCATGATAGAGGAGTTCAATAGTCAATGCGACTAACACCAAGGTACATAGAGGGCGTGGTGCTCTCGATTATATGTTAGTTCCATACCCTTGTACACAACATAATCCAATGGAAACGTTGCAATCCCCCAAATACTAAAATCTTGAAAGCTATTAAGTCTACTACATTTTGAATGAGATCTAAAATTCTACTTTCTCCATATGAGATTCAATGAAGTCAAAACCACTCTCAGACATCCTGAGTCAATTAATGGTAATGTTAAAAATTTAAGTAAAGGATGAAAATGAAAGATAAAGGAGAATTTCACTTTTGCATAGCAATACTAGGGTCATGATAGAGGAGTTCAATAGTCAATGCGACTAACACCAAGGTACATAGAGGGCTTGGTGCTCTCGATTATATGTTAGTTCCATTACCCTTGTACACGACATAATCCAATGGAAACGTTGCAATCCCCCAAATACTGAAATCTTGAAAGCTATTAAGTCTACTATATTTTGAATGAGATCTAAAATTCTAGTTTCTCCGTATGAAATTCAATGAAGTCAAAAGCACTCTCAAACATCCTGAGTCAATTAATGGTAATGTTAAAAATTTAAGTAAAGGATGAAAATGAAAGATAAAGGAGAATTTCACTTTTGCATAGCAATACTAGGGCCATAGGCTTGCATGTTAGGCTGCCTCATTTCTTTTTTTATTGTGTTTGGAACATGCTTGGTCGCATTGTATAGAATCGGCCGGTTCAATACAAAACCAGCCAGTTTAATGAAAAAAGGTTGGTTTCGTACCAATCCGGCCATTTCCAGTTCTAGACCTCGAACCAGACTTGTTTGACCCCAAACTGGCTGGACTGATCGGTACCATTGATTCCCGTCTGATTCAGATAACACTGTTCTTGGACACACAATAGTAAATACAGGGCCTCAGATGGTCGTTACATGACTTTAACTTGTGACCTTCAGTTTACAGCGGTGGTGAAATGTACTGCAAAAATCTGCATGTTCCCTGCTGACATGAGGGGTAACAGATTTTGTATGAACACACTTACTGTGCAGGTTGGGATCATTTATGTTGCAGGTTCACCATACCCTTTTCCCCCAACTTGCCTAAACTATAAGGAGATTACAAGGGATTAAACTTAAGGCCTGTATGTATATTACTATATTATGAGTTGGGCCCATGTTGTGGGGCGCTGGAAGTGGAAAGGAAGAGAACAATTTACAATTAGTCAAACAACCCACTACAATATATATCTACTATTTTATTTTGGGGTTTTAAGACCTATGCAGACGTCTTTTGGACCTATTATTTCAAAAATGCTACTTCTATCGAGTTGTATCATGCACCTGTTTTCTAAAGTCTCTGATTTTAGATTTTATAATTTGTTTCATTCTTAGAAAAAAATAATAGTTTGTGCCATCACCATCTGCCTGTCACCTGGAAATTTAGAGGCTCCTTCCAGCCATCACCGAAACCTATTCCTCCATCCCCATGCCCCATCCCCAAATTCATTGCAATATAGAAATATTCATAAACTGATAGAACATGTGATGTCACTGATCAGAACCTGATTACTAAGGTTTACACAACTTGAAATACAAACTCATTGTATATGTATGTCAAAAAGACTCATTTAGCTCCTGCAAGTTATAAACTGATAGCATAAAGCATATAGACTGCATAACAGGAGAGAATATCATAATCCAACATACTTTGATTTTAGTTATCAATTTTATCATGCAAACTCCAATCCTGATGATCTCTTTATGCACAACAAAAAGTTTGTTTTACTGTGTCACTGCAAGGAAGCATATAAAAATAAGAAAAGGGGATCAGTAAATGACAAACTCACAGTTCCATTCAGGGAGCTGGCAAGCAAGTATTTCTCGTCAGAATGAAGCACTGTCAAGCTACACAACATTCAAGCACCATTTCAAAATCTGTCAATATGTATTAGAGTATAATTACTTGAACAAGGCTCTGAAAAACTTTTTGCAGTCATATACAGATAAATGAAAGCAGCATTAACATGCCTGCAGACTGCTGAAGGCATACGAATAGTATCGGACAGATTTGCATTCCCTTTAAACTGCACAGCAGGCCAATTAACCATATCAGAATAAATGCAAACAGAAGAGCAACAACCTTGACCTCTCTATATTGGATCTCCCATGCTTACACAATAGTCTTCTTATCCTAGACTAATAGGATTTCCAAGCATAATACATTTTTAAATCCTCAAGAACTTTAACAGATACACCTTGTTTATTCAATATGTACCCGAAATTTGCCTGAAAATAAGCGCTGATCACCATTATTGTCAGAAAAGCAATTGGTAGCATGCAGGATTGTCTTCCCATGGACACTTGCAGAGAGTCCAGATATTGCTGATTGTTCTTTTCTTGTATCAACAGTTAGAATTAGACCATTACGTAATCCACAAAAAATAAGGTTACCCTGTACAATTCAAAATATATAAAGAACCTGTCAAATCATAACCACTAAATGTAATGCCCATGTCATATCCATGTGAACATTTTATGAAATTCTCACTTATTTAATGGACTACAAATTCATTTAGATCTTTATGAATAAGAAAAAACCATTTTAACAACAGGCATGCTTAAATAATCAGGGAAAATAAACATCGTAATATTAATGTTGAAACTGCATTAAAATGAACTTTGAAGAATACAACAGGTCTCCCCGAATGACCAAAAAGGTCAGGAGTTGTAATTTCAACATACATATATTTGCAATCAGTGGATTGTGTAACTCATCTATGAAAAGTACAACAGTTACAAAAAACATAAAGTGAAATGCAGTATAGTAGTGAAGCAAACAAATGGCTGTTTCATATGCAGCTATTCGTAGACAAGATTGACATCCTTCCAACCACAATGAAGTTCCCTGAAAACTTGCTGAAGGATATTATATAGATTAAAAAATGAATGACAGGTGTCCATATTTTTAGGCAGCTACCTAGTAGCTCTCAATTAGGGAGATTTACCTCTACATCATTTAAGGGAGAAGTGAAAAAGCTAATAATGACACCTCAACTATCAAATCTAAAATGTGTCCTAGTAGCCATTGTTTGGACTCTGGCAGAAGGAATATGCTGTAAATCTTTAACTGATCTCTCTAATAGGCTCAATAGGGAGACACCATGTAGTTTTCTACTCTTTAATGACGTGAAATGTTACCAGGTGTCTTTCCCATTTGTGAAGTGTTTTCCCTTTTGGAAATTCATCCACATGGAAATGCAAACAGAATAGTTGGGGGTGTCACCAGTAAATTTGCTTTGTAATTTGTTCATGTTGATTTTTTTGGGTAGTTGTGGGAGGTATTCCCCAGCTACAAGTCAGCCCATGAAAAGGAGGGAAAATTTAATTTAATTTTGAATTTAAATTGCATAACTCGGCCCCAAAAGTTCAGTTTGGCCCAGCAAAAATGATGTGCACCACAAGAACAACATACTAAGTTACCAAGATTCGGAGACGGATATGGATACGGATACGGATACGGATACGGATCCGGATCCGCTAGTTTTTTGAAAATCCAAGATCCGGATATGGCAAGGATACGTCACGTACAAAAAAATAAAATATAATAATATTTTTAAAATTTTAAAAAACACTTTAGAGTTCAAAAATCAAATACTCCATTGAACCATCAAACACTTTTAGAACCGAAACCATTAGATATATTATCAATATGAACACTGAAATGATGCATCATCTGTCATACAAAGTAACAAAAAGGATCATGATATCATAAATGATAATAGTAAATACATTTACATATCTTCAAATGGATCTCTATCTTCTGCATATTGCAACTCTACATCATGAATATATATAGTGCTGCAACGCTAAAATATATATGAAATTTTAATATTCATGTGAAAGCTACGTATATATATCATTATTATTATAATTATTATTATCATTATTATCTGCGGTTCTACCGATCTATCTCCCTTAGATCTCGTCTGCGGTTCTAAAAATTGCGGGCCTGCGGAATAAAATATAATAGTGATTTCATTTCATACGCATTCTACACGGATCATCTTCCCGATCTTCTGCGGGCCTGCGGTCTTCGACGGATCATCTTCCCGATCTTCTGCGGGCCTGCGGTCTTCGACGTTTCAGAATTCCCGATCTTCTGCGGGCCTGCGGTCTTCGGATCATCTTCTGCGGGCCTGCGGTCTTCGGAGGGCCACTGCGCATTGTTATCTTCACTGTCTTCGGTTTTGTATGAGACTCATCATCTCGCAGATCTGCGCACGTATTTGGTTTGGTTTTCTGCAGTTCATCTCGCAGATCTCCACTGTGAAAGGAATCCTGGGCGCAGTCTGCGGATCATCTTCTGCGGGCCTGCGGTCTTCGGAGGGCCACTGCGCATTGTTATCTTCACTGTCTTCGGTTTTGTATGAGACTCATCATCTCGCAGATCTGCGCACGTATTTGGTTTGGTTTTCTGCGGTCTTTGACTCATCATCTCTTCTGCGGCATTGCCCAGATCGCTCTTTTGCGGTAACAATTTTGAATCTCAGAGCGGATCAGATCTCGTTTGATAAGGATAACATTTTCTAGATGGCTCCCAGCTTCGCGAAAATAGCTGCTGGCTCTCTGTCTGCCTCGAGGCAAGCTCCTGCCCATATTGTCAGTGAAGCCCCAGCTCCCACTGTCCAGCTGGTCCAGGCTTCACTCGATGAGGCTTTGAAGTTCTCTGAAAGTGCCCTAGTATGCCGATTCAATGGTTTTTGGCCGCAGCTAACAGCTCTCCACAGTTGGATCTTAGAGGTATGGAAGCCTCTAATTCCTGATGCAATTAATATTTACCCCTGTGCTAGGGGTTTCTTTATAGTAGATTTTGAAAACCGTGAAAGCAGACAATGTATTCTAGATTCTGGCCCTTGGTTTTGGGATAAATCAGGCCTATTCTTGAGGCCATGGTACCCATCATTCGATCCCTCAACAGCAGTCATGACCTCAGCACCAGTTTGGGTGAGATTGCCAAACCTACCCTTGCATCTCTGGAATCTCTCTTCGCTAGAAGCCATTGGAAATGCAATTGGGAAATTTTACTGCAGGTGCCCAGAAACAGAGGAATATGTCAGAACCACATATGCATGCATATGTGTGGAAATGGACTTCAGCGCCGGATTCCCAGCTGAAATACACCTAACAAGTAAAGACTATGTGTGGAACCAGAAACTCGATTATGAAAGTGTCCTCTTCAGATGTCGATCTTGCTTTGAGACAGGCCACCTTGCCAAAAATTGCCCAAAAGCTTCCCAGAAAAATTCTGCTAGAAAAAATCACCACAGATCTACATGGTGGGAAGGAGCACAAAAAGAACACTACACTGTCATCCAAGAAGAATACTCTCGAGAAAACTTTGAATCACAAGCAATCGGGCAAGATAGAAACAATTTTCAAGACGCACAGGGGGAAAGCCCCGCCCAACAACAAAAAGGTGAACTTAACAACCCCTCAAGCATCGACAGTTATGCGGTTTCGAATAACGCGGAAAATAAATCTTCATTTAACAGCAAAACAGATCTCCTAGACCAAACTTCTTCTCCGACTATCTCCAAAAGGACGAACACAATAGATCGCGAAACTAAGACACCAATGTCCCAAGAACTAGAAGAGATGAAGGAGATGCAAGATAAAGAAAGTTGGAAGACTGTAGAGAAGAAAAAGAAAGCTACATCACCAGTCTCGCCAAGAAAGACAAGGACCTAGACAATTAGAAATTAAGAAAGTATAGGTCCGATAGACCAATTTGGTCTCAGTGGACGTTAACCATCATCATCATCATCATCATCATCATAAAACTAACTTTCACAGTGAATATATTATAAATATTCTACAACTTTTTATTTTTTTTTGGGTACAATTTCGTCTTTAAAAAAATTATGCACGAAATTGAACCTTTTAGATGAGACTACCACTATACAGAACTATGAATATTTAAATTTTTCCACAAAGTTGTGTTTAAAAAAATTCTGCATGAGTATATACATTGAAACATAATCATACATATCTACGTTATGAATCTTTAAATTTTTGCTCAATGTTTTCTTTAAAATAATTATGCATGAATATTTACTTTGAAACACAATCATAGTCAGATCTACA